>CAEFZX010029041.1:21751-81759 GCA_903066825.1 Alfaro cultratus
AACAGCATCTATAACATGTCCACTGTGTGTGTGTGTGTGTGTGTGTGTGTGTGTGTGTGTTAGAGTGTGAGTATTTTTTGTGTAAGTGGGATGGGATCGAGCAATATTTTTGCAGGTGCTTATAGAAGCCTATTGCAGAAATAGTTTAAGGAGCTAAAAAAAAACAAAAAAAAAAACACAGTTCTACGCCCTCATTTCCAAAGGAATCTTTCCAAACTTTTGCATTCGCAGCCCATCATCATTTCTACGCCTCTGCTGACACTTCATTTTAGCACATCAGCTGTGCATCCTTAGTAAAATATTAACCAAGCAGATCAATAACACTCAAGGGCAACGAGCCCGGCTGTAAACACCCGAGTTTAGCACCGGGACTCGTTTATGTCGCACATAGTTAAACGCACAACAACAAGCATCTGTGTGTTCCATAAAGGCTGATTCTGAGCCAGTTTAACTCCTGGGCTGCTGAGCCTCGGACCAACACACAGCATGAAGCCCAACGGGAGCTCGTCGTTTGGGAATAATAATAATAAAAACAGTTGGAGACTTACTTTAACACGGCGCTGTCCCCCTGTCTCACGGTGATGTTGTCCTTCAGTGCAGAGTCCCCGCTCCTGGCTGGAACTCCTGCAGGTACAAGGAGCAGCAGTTTAAGTCCGAGGACGACCAGGAATTTCCCAGGTTCTGCCAGGTAGCCACACATTCCCATGTTTGTTTGCTTCTTTCTGTTTCTCTTTCTTTCACTGCGCAACTTCCAGAAAATAATAACAAAACAAAAAAAAAAACAAAAAACCCCAAACTTAACGCGGTCGTATATATTCCTTCTGCGTCCTTGTCAGCCTCTGCTCCTGGGCACACAAGATTTTGCTGCCACTGTAGAGATGCGTTCTGTCCGGCTCTCAGCAAGACCACCGCGTTTCTCGGAGAAATGCGCGCCGTCTCCTCTGCTCCCGACTGTAATCTCTGTGAAATGGATGCTGAGGCACAGATGCATCAGCCCGAGCTCCGGTACGTTTCCCTCCCCTCCCGCGGCGTCCTTTTCTCTCTGTCGTCCGGGTGAGACGGTGGGAAGCTGAGAGCATTCAGAGCAAGCGGCTGAATCCGCTCACTATCCTTTTTTAATTAAGAACACACATCTCTCTCTCTCTCTGTGTGTGTGTGTGTGTCCCTCTCCCTGTCTGTCTGTCTCTCTCTCTCTCTCTCTCTCTCTTTCTCTCTCCCTTATGTCTTGGTATTCTTGCACCATGAGGACCTGTGGACACACCTGCCAATTCATAGGGGGGTTCCAAGTTGTGGTCCATGGAACACCAAGCGGTCCCTGTGTTCTGCATATGGGACACTTAAATAACTCGAAATATGCCTGCTACTCATAACCATTCCATGGTGGTTGAATCATAGCTACATCATAGCTATACATCGAAGATTGGAAAGATTTCTGAACATGCACACCAGCATATTTGGCTGCTTTGTCAACTCCGGTTCTCTGGCCAAAGAAAATAATATATTTGATACTAACCTGATGTTTTTTATGCTTTTAAGTCGCTGACAGATGATTAATTGTGTGTTTTAAAATATTCATGTGTTAGATTGCTGCTGTCGGGGAAGTGTAGGTGATCATAAAATTTAACCAAGCATTCTATCCCAAACCAACAATCATGCCTGATCTGCTCTCAGTGTCGCTGTCGATACTTTTCACGAGCCAGCAGCCGAAGCTGAACCACAACATGGGGTAAGGTTTTCCTCTGCGGGTATTTTGTTGACATAGTGAAAATAGACAATGTGTTAGGATGCTTGTTAGAAACTTTAGCAAGCATCAAGCAGTGGATGACAGATAAGTCTCTATTTGTTATTTTTTAACTAATTGGAATAAAGTGATCACAGAAATACTCCACTACACATGCGTACAGGTAGCAGCAAACCTTTTTTTCAGGGGACAGCTAATATTTCATTTTCTAGTTATGTGTTCCACCCCTTTCTGATGTCACTCTGGGCAACTGCCCACATATCCCACATCAAAATCTGTCATTGTGTGCATGTTTTCTAAAAATGTTTTAATGTCTCAAGTCAAACATGTCTGAAGATTCTCAAGTTTTCCAGGTTTTTATATTCAGGGAAGGAATTTTGTTTTGAACGTTAATTCAGAAATGCCCCTCTCCATTAATTTCCTATGCAACAAAGAGGTGACAGGCACTTGTCCTCATATCATTGGTGGACCCAAATGCAGCAGACTGAGATATTGACGAGTGGTATTGAGGATTTTATGAAGAAAGATGATCAAAACACGTACAAAACAACCCAGTCCTGACCCCTCACACAGCAAAGCGATCGTGCTTGTGAAATTTCAAGCTCGTACATGTAAATGTTCACATGTGGGCTCAAGGGCGTAAATCCTGTAAAGAAAACCCGAGATCATCCCACTTTCCCATGCTGGAGATTTTAGTTTAACAGTAACAATAAATAAAGTTACCTTTAAAATTAATCACAAGTGACATGCAGACCCAACTTTATTAAAATAAATCTGGTTGTGTGTGTTGTTTTTGTCTTTGCCTTAATTCTACTTCTTTTTTCTATCTAATCATAAGACGTCATAGTCAGACAGAGAGATGAGACAGGAAGAGCAGGTTTCCTGGAAAAAGCGGAAGTTTCCAACCTGCAGATTTATAAAAATATTTGAGACTGTTCCTTATTTCAAAGCATGAAAGTTTTAAAGAATGAAGTCTAGACATTTTGAGTAATTGGATAAGATTCAAAGTAAAATACTTATATTGATATTGGTTTACTTGTGAGAATACTTACACTTGTGGAAACACAAATAAAACAAGTAATTGTAACTTTGGTATCAAATAATTGCGATAATAGATTCTTCTTAGTTTCTTTTCAGAAGACCATTTGTAATAACTCACATTATGATTATAATAAGAGTAATAATAAGAGTATTAGTTATGGTTATCATAATATTATAAATACATGCTAAATCAAAGAAACTAAAAAAGGGTAATGAATGTGATTTTAACATTGAACTTGAGATGGTGTAAAATGTGTAACTGCAGTTAAAGATCACTGATGTTGGAGGTAGATGGCAGGAGAAAGGTTAGGGGAGAAAGGGGAACCAACAGGAGAAAAGAGATGATCAATGCCTTAATTGGAGATAGATTGTTGAACAACTCAAATGTTTCAAAGAAAAGGTTGCGCAGGCAATGGTCGTAAGAGGACCGTTGAGCAACCCTGAGACATTAGCACAGACATCAGGACATAATGTCTCTAAGACAAAGATGGACATGAGATCATCTGTCCAAGCAGACAGCCAATGAAACAAGTGCTATCCAATGCAAACGCACCAAAAGGGTGGACAAATCCTATAAAAGGTGAGTGCAAAAGAGGAACCTTTGGTTGGATCCTTTAGGCAGCTTCGAGCCAAGATCAAGATGGACAAAGAACTCTGCAGCTGAAGAAGAGCCGGGGCCACAGAGCTGAAGACTGTCCTGCTCATGGGGACCAACCCGTCAGCCCCGCAACATGTGGCTTCAAATCGCACTTCTCTCATCAGCTGGGTTCAGACCCCAAAGACAAAGATGAAGACCAAGGCTAGACTTTTCCAAGATTGGGGGAAGGGGGGTCCGGACTCCCTCAACCCCCCTGGGATTTACGCCTATGTGTGGGATAGTGGGGCGACAAAAGAAAGTTTTTCAATGTTCTTTGGGTTGAAAGAAAGCAGAATAGAGGAGGAATACATCCTCTATCGGCGGGATAGAGGAGTATCTCTATCCGCTTTTTTCGATTAATTGTAAAGGTTTGATTAATTGAACTTTTACTAGTTCAATTAATCTGCGTTTTCCAATATTTCAGATTAATCGCATGTGCTAATGTTAACTCTGACAGCACGATTTAAAATACAATCATTCCCACAGCAACAGTGCCGGGAATGAGGCAGCTATAGGGGAATTTTTTCGCCATAATTTGAGAGCACACATTTTCAGTCTGAAAGCAGGATTACATGTATTTTGTTCTCAAAACTTGTAATGTTCCCTCAAACCTTTCTCCTCGCGCTCCTCCTGGCAACCTCTCAGCCAATAGAATGAAAGTGTCATACTTGTTTCCTTCTAGCGGGTGTGCCTGTGTGTTAGCACACCGCTAGCGCATGTTTAGTGCAACATGGAGCAAAAAGCTGAGGCCATTGTTTCTCTCTTGTAGCAGCCTCCACCACCCAGTGGATATGACATAATGTTCTTTGGAAAGTCAGTTTTAAAAACTAATGACATTCCAGAAAAAGACAGAACATGGAGGTGAAAATGTCAAATGATTTAGATTTATATCATTTTCAATTACTATACATGAAAAGCTCCCAAAAGATAGTCAGACAATGCACCAAGAAAATCATTTTATGTCTTTCTCCATCATCACTTGCAGCAATCTGGTAGGAAGAACCTTTAGATCCTGATCTGTGGAACAATTTTCCTCAGGTCAGCTGGAATGCCTTGTGTCTCACAATGATGTGGGGGCATGGACGTGCATTGATCTGATTCTCTGCGAAGTGAAGGTTTTGGAGTACTTAACCAGCACAGACATCCATCAAATAAGTGTCAAAGAAAGAGGACAAAAATGCTCACCCATTTTAGAAGACAAAACACATTATTGGTTTAGTCTGAGATGGAACACATAGCCAGTTTGAGTACTACAGTATCAGAGACACTAATCCAGAAGCTCCCTAGCATGACCAGGAGTGGCTAATTCTAACTTCTGTAACTTCTATTACAAGGAAAGGAAAGGGTGAGTGGACTAATAGCAGCACCAACACTACCAGACGGATCCATATATCACTGAGACCGACTCCAATTGGCAGCTGCGCAGTAATATGTGCACATGGGTTTGATGAGCACCGGTTTAGCCACGGAAGGCGCAGTATCATCGTGAGAGAAGTTTCTTAGTAGGTTACCGGCTGATGTAGAACGAGCATATCAGGTGAAATTTCACAATAATTGTATTTAGTTCATATTAAAAATGACAGCCTCTGGCTAAATTCTCTTCAATGCAATTGCAGTCTGTTTCAAGTTAAAGGTGAGACAAAAAAATAGGTTAAGGACATCTTCTAGCAAGGGTAGAGGAAGGGACAACGTTCCTGCTCTATCTCTAAACCTATCAGAAACTGTTCTCTTTTAATGACCTCGACCTACAAAGTTTGTAGCTCGTAATGATGTTCTGTTTGACTGGACAAACAGAACATCGGCCTCAGAATGGACAAACATTGTAATATTACAGTTGAATACTGCACAGAAAGAAATCGATTGAAATTAAATCACATTTTCCTCCCTATTTTTTTTTGTTTTCCATTATCAGAACCTTGTTTTTCTCACCAGGCTTTGTGATCCTTGTCACTAGGATCTACAGTTTTTTCTTCTACATATTTCCTCTGTTTTTACGTTTTTCTTACATGAAAAATGTTTCACATCAAGAAACACAGTCACTCAAAAACAGCCCGAGTAAATACAGCATACAGTAAACAAAAATAAAATTTTATTTATTAAGAGAAAAAGAAACCAAAATTACTCCAAGAGCACATCAACAACTCATCCAGAAGATTACAAAGATCCTAAAACAGTTAAAGCACACCAGGCCTAATTTTCCTTAGTTTATGACTAAAGTACAAGCAAACAAGAGAAGAAAACGCCTTTGGATAAACCACATGTATAATTTGTTTTTATATCAGACCCACTGATTCTGATCATTTCATTTGTAAAGGCTGCAGAACACATGTGGCAAAAAATGTTCAGATCACAAGATATTTTAAATCTACGCCTCAAAGCTTCAGTCTCTTAACATTTTAAATTTAAAAAGTGCATCAAAGTTGATGTTTTTGATTGATTCACTTACAGACTAAACATGGTAGGATTCTTGCCCTTTAATTCTTAAAATGTATAGAGGAGGGGTGTAAATCAGGCCACCTCCAGTTGCCCAGTCCCAGCCAGTCATGGAAAAACTAATGATTTTGATCACTGACTGAACAACTGATGCATAGTTGTAATCCATGCCACATAGATTTTTGGTTACTAAATTCTACATTCAAACTGTCCTTTGTTAAATTACGACAATGACGGCAATTTTCTTCATTGTGTTGCTCTCCCTGGGATGCAATAAAAGCTTTTGAAAGAACTGTATTGGTCAAACCTCAAATTTCAGACACCTACATCTCATCTAATGCATGGGGTTATATAAATGATTTTTGAATTTCATAATATGGCACTGAAATGAAAGGTACGGCAGGGCAAGTGTGTTTAGTACCATTCATACACAGGGCAATTCAAAGCCCTGAAGTGGTTTTAGAAAAGAACACACACTTCAAATAGAAAAACTAAACCATCACCAACATGAAACAATCACAATACCACTGAAAAAGTTTCATCAAGTCCCGACATATGCTAAACCAATCATTGACCTTTATGTGTAAGTGTTTCCAGACCTGATTTAAAAGAGCCGACAGCTTCTGTACATCTCAGGTTTTCAGGTTCCAGAGCTGAGCAGCATACAAATTGAATGCTATCTTCACTTAGTCGCTTCCCCAATGTCAAGTCTCATTCTAGCCGGTTAATGTCTTGTTCAGGTTCAAGCCAAGTGGGAGTGTCTTCATTGGCAGTGTGTTCTTCACTCTAGTGGGACTAAATATAGGCAGGAACATTGGAACGTGAGCGGGCCAACAGTGCAGTGGAGAACCTCAGAGTTGTGGTTCTGATGGACTCAAATAAACCCAGATGTTTATCTTTGCCTTTAAAGACAGACAACCAAAAGTGTCAAGAAGTTAAAATTAAAACCTAAAATTATTATGTTACACCTCATCCTCCATCTGTCTGTTATCCCAGCTGTCTCAAATAAACCCAATGTATTTCATTTTGTGTTATAGAAATTCAATGCTCACCCAAACATAATGAAAACAATTCAGATTATCTTTGCCCAAGGCCATTCAGTATCTTATAGATCAGGGGTGGGCAATCCTGGTCCTCGAGTGCCGGTGTCCTGCAACTCTTAGATGTTTCCCTGGTCCAACACACCTGAATCCAATACCTGAATCACCTCCTCAGTGCAGTCAGGTTCTCCTGAATCCTGCTAATGACCTCATTATTTGACTCAGATGTGTTAAAGTAGAGACACATCTAAAAGTTGCAGGAAACCGGCACTCGAGGACCAGGAGTGCCCACCCCTGTTATAGATTATTAAAAAAAAGGATTGAAAATATATCAGTGAAGTGATTTAACCACTTGTGTGATAGGATTTTCTTGATGGCACAATGTGGATTCTTTGTTCTGCTTGTTGATGTTTAAACTGAATGAAAATAAAATTCATCCATCCATTATCCAACACGCTTATCCCATGTGGGGTCACGAGGAGTTCTGGTGCCCGTCTCCAGCGGTCAGAGGCGGGGTACACTCTGGACAGTTTGCCAGTCCATCACAGTGGACATAAAATTCAACCGAATGTAGATCTGGAAGATGACTCATCTCTCTCCCCGCCCCTGTAGGGAATGAACCACTTTATGACTGATTTCACTCTGAAATGTGTTCATGATGAAGAAATTTTAAATAAAAAAAATTCAAACACAAATTCAAAAATTCTTTTTTGATCCCAGATGGAAATTTCATGGGCAGGAAAGAACTCCTGCAGTGGTCTATATTAAGTTTTATTTTTATTCAATTTGTAATTAAACTATACCACTCTCTTTAGTAAAAACAATGCGTACATTCAATATTATTAAATATATATATATATATATATATATATATATATATATATATATGTTTTAAATGTTTTTGGAGAGCAGAGTGAAACTGAACTCAAATTCCTTGTTTGTGTTCACAAAGCCTGGTGGATGAAGCTGATTCGGATTCTGAAAAGAAGGTGAGGTTTTAATGCATTTTGGGCTTAGAATAAGACTTAATCCTCTTGATAGAAGATATCAAACACACTGCTACCAGAGGTGAAGAAGAAAAAAAAAAACAGTTTCCTACTAGGTTGTGAACAAGTAACTTCTCTCCCTGCAGAGAATCAAGGTTTTGTGGCATTGATTTGAACAACTTTCATGTGCTTGCTACGTCCAGTTTGCAGCTGTGCCCTGGAGGTAAATGCATGTGTCGGACTAACACTCGGTATCGACAGAAAGTCAATCTTAAGAGACTCGAATTTGTTTCAAAGGGACGGCTTTTGAGCCATCTTGATAGGACATATTTGCACTGCATTTTAGTTTGATTGTCCGGTCATAAAACACCTGACTTTAAAACACTGTTTTTGTTTTAAATGTAGACGGGGTGAATTGACCTTGGGTGGAGTTTGCAATCCATGAAGAAATGCTGAGCAGCCTATTACATTCCATTTCACCCTTTGAGTTAACGGTTTAAGTCAATCTTTCTAAGAAGACACATATTTTATTAGTAATTGACCTCTACTTAGCAGCTCTACTGTGATGTATTTAATTAAACACTGCATAACTGTCTCATAGACTTTGAAGAAAAGGCAGTAGCTCCCACACTGCATTCTGACTAAAACATGCCAGCAGTTCAATTTGGAGTAAATTTCCAACCTTGTTGGTCAGCTGCAGGAGGTCTTTAGTAAAAAAAAAAAAAAAAAAAAAAAGCTAGTTCTCGCATAATTAGTTCGGAGTGTGAATCACCATTTTCATTGAGGAATTGGGCGAGGAGAAGAGGCTGCTTTGAAAGGAAAGTGTTAAAGTTAATCAGACTCCGAATTTCTCTTAGACTAATTCGCCGGAGCGTTGTTTACTAATGCTCCCGCTCTTTCCTTCTATCTTCTGATCTGTATGCATGGAAGGGCTGCTGGCCACGAGGGACGAGTGGAGGCACATTGCCGCGTGTGGAACAGCAGCTCTCACGATCACGATGACAGCTTTTTGGGTCTCACGAGAAGCATGAACAAGTTAATTTCTTTACCTTAATGTCAGTTTGACAGACTGTTAAGATACTGGATAGGCACGGAAAGAAACAACAGTGCTCTGACGGCGCCGGATGCCTTCATTGGAGAGAGATACAAGTAACGCACTGTGTTGTTCTCGTCTGGCGTCAAGTGTTTGTGTAAGTGTGAAGACACGGACGGGCTTGTATTTGCAAGATTCTGTTGATCGGGCTCCTTCCACTTACCATTTATTTTACATAAAAGGCATTTCAGTATAAAGACAATGTGCAGCACCACACAAGACAACCAAAAAAAAAAGAAAAAAATGCTATCTGAATAAAAGGGCTTTTGCGACAGTTTATTGATCGATTGTGTGGATCCACTAACATTTTCAGCTCAGCAGAAGCAGCGGTTAAGGTGGCAAGACACATACTCTGCACTTTCCATGTCATCTGTTTTCTTTTCACTTCAACATTTCAAGGTTTACGCACAATGCCTCAGTGTCACAATGATTGAAGTCCTTAGCTAACATCAAAAGAAATTCCCGGAAATGCTTAAGTCAGAGCTTGTTGTTTGGTTTATTTAAAAGTTGTTATTGTGTAATTATGATGACGTTTGGTGCAAGAGAAAATGGCCAAAGATAAGACTTAATTAAAATGATATCTGGCTGGGATGCAGCCCAAGTCCTGACGATGCTCACATCTTAATGGTTTTTAAATTAAACCCCTTCCTGACCTCAGCAAAATCCTGATAAGTGGTCTTAATTAGAGTCAATGGGTAGAAGGAGGAGGTGAGCTGAGGTTCCCATTTGTAAACCTCCCCTTTGTCATGGAAAATAAGATCTGATGATGTTTTTACGACACTGTGTAAAGGCTATTCCCTGAGCTGATAAAAGTGTCTTTTTTTTTTTTTTTTCTTATTCAAACTCGTCTTGATGTTGGCTGGTGCTATTCTTTTGACAATTGTACTAATAAAAGTGTGATTGTTTTGTCAAAGTGTGAAAAAAGCACACAAAATAGTCTATCTGATACCCCATTAATAAAGTAGAAATCCACCAAGGGTACTCTTCCTCTTGTACACTGCTGATGAAAGGGGATGGGCAACTGTTGCCTTGCAGCAGGTTCTGGGTTTGAATCATGCACCTGTACTGACTTGTGTTGAAGTGGCAGCCACATGTATCTCCCAGTGTTAAATGGACTAAACTTACACAGCACTTTTCCAGTCATTTTGGCCACTCAAATTGGTTTACACCAAAACTTGGGGTTAAGAAGCTGGAATTGAACCGATATCCTTCCAATTACAAGTCGACTATTCTTCCCACTTTGCCACAGTACCCCCCACACCCCCAAGGACTGCCAGAGACAGGCACCACCTGTACCCATCTCTGTGGTCATACTTGCAGGACCACTCAATCCTGCAAGTATGTTCAGGTAAAGCACTGGTTCCCAACCCTGGTCCTCAGGCTCTACTGTCCTGAATGTTTTACATGTGCCTCTGCTCCAGCACACCGCATTCATTTCAGTTAGATGTGTGGCATGGCAGGACCACCCCAACCCCTACTTAAAACACAAATAAATTCAGCCTATTGAAAGATTTCAGTTGCAAAATACAAAAAAAAAAAAAAAAAAAAAAAATCGTGGTTGAAACCAAAGGACCAAAATAAAGTTGGCAAGCGGCTTATCTGTCAACAGCCAGCCCACTGCAGGCTGGAAGATGGGTAGAAGATGGTTACTAATATCAGCTTGTTGTACTCTGGTATCAAAGAGCAAAATGTCAAAAAGTAACATTACTTCTCACAAATACGTGAAGACTGCAACATAAACTTGTCCAACTTAGCTTAAGTGCATTTATTTTTGCACACAGGAATTAAGACAACAGATAAACTGAACAGAAAGCACGGCAACACACCATGCCTTCGAAACAAATAAAGCAAAATGTACAAATAATGAGAAATAAATAATGTTGAAATATGTTTGCCTTCAATAACAAACCTTAAGCACTAAAAAAGTTTTATTTTGTGTTAAATCTTATTTATTTATTTCGCAGGCTCCAATTAATTTCTTAATAATTCAATGGGTCACCAAACAAATAGATCCTTTAACACTATGAAATATCTAACAGTATGATTAGTGTATTGAAATTTTAAAATTCCATAGACAATGGCCCAGGTTTAAGGTGAATTTTGTATTTTTCTCCCAAAATGTCTCCTGTGAGTTACCTCCAAGAATTTTTGTTCTAAAAAAGTAGCATAAATGTTTCATATGAAAACTATAAAACAGTCCTTTTTGTAAAATAATAATAAAAAAGTAAATATTCAAATATGACCCTAGATTTCTCCCTTTCAGTAAAACAACAAACAACAGCAGGGGAAGAATTTACAGAAATGGCAAGAGAACATGAGCTTGTTTCTCCCTGTGAAAACATCCTCTGACCAGGAAAACTGGCTCAGCACATGCTCACTTTGGAGCTCCAATTAATCATGGGTAGATAAAACCTGCCAACAGAACAGCCTTCCTGCTTCATAAACGAAGCACTTTGCTTTTGCAGGTCATACAGTAGTTATTGGTGAACAGTGCTTTGCTGCAGTCAGGTCTGTGTCGGACTGCTGCCGGTCTGAGGGAGAGCTGACCTTCAGCTGAGTGGGTCACAGACAGATAGGCTGCGAGATCGAAGCAGACAAGACATGCTCGGTTTTGTTTCTTTTTTGTCCATGTGAAGATTCACTTGCATAACATTTTGATCTTTAGAGAATTGTCATATCAAGTTCACAAATTACCAACTTCTCTGTCTGATTCCATGCTTTTCTGTGTCAAAATCTATTATTTAATCGGCACTTGGTGCCTGATTTGACTTGCTGTTCAGTCCTCTTCATACTGCAGAGCAGCAGAATGTACGTTTTATCAAAACATATGTATTCTAGGCATTTCTTAAAACTTGCATTATGGAGTGACAGTATGAGATGAGCCAGGTAATCTTTAAAAAGATCAAGGTGCTCTGCGTTTTCTCTCGGGTCCTGATGTCATCTGCTCTGATTGGTTGTTTCTGACAACCAATCAGAGCCAGAAGGAGGGTCTTAGTGCTGTCACTATTGCTTGTGTACGTGATGCAGCTGTGCTATTAGCAGAAAAAGCAATGTGCAGTTGCAAGAAAACCGTTTATCTGAAGTCATCGGTAGCAATGTTAGCTAGCCTGTGCTGTAGCGTAGCAAAGATCAAGCGGGAGGGTGTTAGCAGTTGATTACAGCGTTAAGATCCTCCTCCTGGTTCTGATTGGTTGTTCCTACTTGAGCCGTGTATTTCTGCGGACTGCAGGAGGAACCAGATTTTTCACAGATTACCTGTCTTATGTTATGCTGATATAACATAGTGAACATGTTATGAAATATGTGAAAAGCACAGAAGTTATATACTGTAGCTTTAAGTTAGGTTAGCTTAGTTGGATGACCATTTCTTGGTAATTTTGTAGGTGTGCCACACTAAAAGTTTGGCATATTATTTTATTACCTAACCTTCTTAAAACATCTCCACAACCCCCTTCCCGACCTGTCCGCTGTGTACCTAATGCTTTTTGCTCATTAATGTTCTCTAAAAAGCATTCGAGGCTTTCATTGGAGAGCTTTATTTGTGCTGTGGATTCCTTTTTCTAATTGAGGAAGTGAAATGTTATGTTGGCGTATCAGAGCAAAAGGGGGCTAAATACAATGCTTACCAGACTTTAGAATTTTTCATACATAAAAAAATATTAGGTAGATTGATGCAATAGATAGTTACAACCATTTATTATTTTCCATCCACTTTAGAACGATGTTCTGCTTTGTGTTGACATAGTTCATGTGAAATCCCAATAAAATGCATTAAACTTTACAGTTGTAATGTCACAAAATGTGAACATTTTCAATGACTCTTTTGAAAGGCACTGCAGAATGGCAAAATAAAACCACCACACATGCACTTGTCTAAGCCAGGATTCCTGCAGTTTGTTTTAACATAAAGATATAATAGGACTGTAGTCAATTCTTCTAAGTCTTTGGAAATATATATATATATATATATATATATATATATATATATATATATATATATATTTTTTTTTTTTTTAAACCCCTCAGGTCCTCTGCTCTACTCCACAGGTCATGGAAATCCAATGACCTTGCCAAAGTTCCAGCGTGAGAAACCGTGCCAAGCATGCAGAAATGATGAATCAGAACAGCATTGTTTTTTTTTGTTCTGCTCGCATGAATCATTCGTGATGCATCACACAAACGTGGCTATTTGTTGAGTCAAAGGGACAAAAAAAAAAAAAAAAAAAGGCTTCACTATGTGCACTAACTGTGCTCCCACAGAGGACGTGAATGTATTGGTTTTAAAATGAATAAGAGCAGTGCTCATTTATAGTTGTTATCCTGATTCATTTCATTTCAGTATAATTTCCTGCAGCACCACATCAACACCAAGACAATGGGGAGCTTGTCAGATAATCCGTGCTAATCTTTATTCACATCATGCAAGAATGACCGGCGCTAACAATGAACAGGCCTCTGACCAAAGCAAACCAATACTCAAGAAAAATATGGCTGGACTGAATCTAGACAGCTCATTCAGTGGGTTCAGTCATCTGTTAAAAGCTCAAATTTCTTTGGCACACTAAGAGGAAAATTATGGATCAAATTTATGAGAGGCTGATGCTGGAAGGCTCAATGTGCAGTAAAGTGTTATGAAATTTAATACAACATAATATTATTTACTGTCTTGTCCTTACAGTTATTCAGAAACATTTGAATGATTTTGTTCATGATTGGGGCGAATCATTTCTGACAACCTGACAACATTAAGCCGAGAGCCGAGCTCGGCTCACTGAGGCGACATTAAACAGCGCTGTGTTTTTGTTTAAATGGCTGCTGTAAAGTGAAAGTAGAGAACTGTTATTGATAAAATGTATGCCCATCTCCCTGATTTGATCTTTGAGCTGTAAAAACAAAGGACACGTACCTCAACCACCAACATGAAAGCACGGTCAGAGTGTTGTTCTCAGATCTCCGCTTGCAGGTGGAGTATATTTTTTGGAGTTGCCTATAATATGCCTTTATGAGATTTAAGGCAGACTTTGATGAGTAAATACATTTTACTCATTTTACATTATTCAGCAATCCAAATATATTTACAGATTAAGCAACCCCAAAATTTAGAGACCTGATAAAGCCAATAAAGACCTCCCCTTGAAACTAAAGTTACTTTGCCCTTTATAATGGTGCAAGGAGCCCACCCACAGCTTCTCATATTTGGTATCACTGCTTCTATATATTGGACTGTCAAGCCGTGGTCTTTATCCACACATGGCCGTTCATGGCAGCCTGCAGCTCTGGATGTGTAGGTCACTCAACACGAACGTTTTGAGCTTGGGTGTGAAAAACTGTTTCCTCCTTCCTGCTTCCTTATTTCATTGCATGTTTGTCACACTTCAGAGTTCCAGAATATCAAACCAATTTAAATAGTCAAAGACACAAGTAACAAGAAAAGGCTAATTATTGTTAGTTATTCTAACTCTGGAGAGATGAGTAGTTTTCCAGCAGGAGCAGCCTTTTTAACGTGATCCCACAGCATCTCGATAGGATTCAGGACTTTGGCTGGAGCTCTCTAAAGTTCATTTTACTTTTCATCAGCCATTCAGAGGTAGACTTGTTGGTGTGTTCTGGATTATTGTCCTGTTGCAGAAACCAAGTTCTTTTCAGCTTGAGGTCCTGAACAGATGGCCAAGCATTCTCCTTCAGGACGTTTTGGTAGAGAGAAGAATTCTCATCATGATGTCTTGATGATGTCTCATCAAGACATCATGGCATGTCTTCCAGACATGCCATGATGAATGGGGACAAAACCAGCCCCAGACCATCACACTACCACCATGTTCTGAGACGCATAAGTGTGACACTGTTACTTTAAAAACAGCTATCCGTTTTTTTCCTCATTTACTGGTCACACTATTGCCACCATTTGAAGCCAAATGTTAGATTTGGATGTTTCAGCGAGAAAACAGAAAGACTGTTGACTGTTTTTTTTCAGTGTTAGATGAACCTAACCAAAAGGATTTCGCAATCTTCTTGGTACCTATATGTTCTATGCCTAAGCTAGATGAAAAAGCCAGAGACTGGGAAAAAAAGAGACAAAATTACAAGTTCTGAGAAAACATCAGCGATGAAAATCAACTCCACTACCTGAGCATTTCCTAACAAGTTCTGAGATGACACAGCCAATGTTAGGCGAAATCTAAATCTACAAAGCAGCAGCAGCTGATCAGTTTCTGCTATGTGAGTTGAATATCTGTGCTGCTAAATCGGCAAAGTTCTGCTCACAACTTAAAGATCTCTCTCAAAAAGACTATTTTGCCAGTGTTGTTTAACATGGCCACCATCATACCTGCACCAAAACAACTGTAACAGCAGCAGCTACTGATCTGTTGTGCTGGTCTACGTCGTCAACAACGACTCGACGTGATGACAGAGGCCCGATAGCATCCCACCTTTTCTCTAACCTTACAGTTTGCCTGTTGTGTCAGATGATTCTACCGTGACCTACACACAAAAAATCTCATATGCGTGAAAGAACGGCTTGTACCTCATCTGAGTTCTCGCAAGACTTCAACCCAGTTTCCGCTTTTTTGTGGTCAAGCTTTAAAACATCACTTTGCAAACAGATTTGAAAGTTCCAATTATAAATTGTTAAATAAATCAATATGACAGCAGCATAAAAAGGCATTCAGGACAAATGAGCTCAGGGGTCCCTTAAGGATACAGGATGTGTTCAGTCCCTTGTTATTTAATCTGCAGACACCTTATTGCATTGCCAGATTCAGGACAAAAAAGCTCATTAAGTTTGCAACAACTGGTACAAACGTCCTAGCGTAGAGGTGCAACCATTGGTGGGAAGGTGTGGAGAACAAATCGAAAACTGTTGGTGGACCTTAAGAAAAAAACGAAACAAAAAAAAAACAAAACAAAAACCGACCATCAATCCCATATGGAGAGAACCAGTCACACATTATTTGGGTTGGTTCTGGATGACTGGGGGATTCCCAGCCTGACACACTTGGCCAGGAAAGCTGTTCTTCAGGAGACTGGAGCGTATGAGAGCTCCACCCTTCATCCCTTTCTTCTACCAAGGGACTATTGAGAGCTTTCTGACCTGCTCCATCATATCTTGACATGCTGTCTGCACAGTATCTGCCAGGAATATTTAGCAACTTAAGGGGCGAGGGCTTGTGACAGTCTGCCAGATCTTACTGTCTTCCATAAAAGCCATTTTCAAGTAGATCTGCAAGAGAAAAAAGTTGTCAGTATTGTGAGAGATCTGTTCCACCCCTTCCATGTGTTATTTCTTCTCCTGCCATCTGGAAGAATGTATCAGTTTATGAATAGAGATGAATCATAATGTGCAGCAGCCTCACTCCCCTGGCAATGAGGCTGCTAAATTCCCATTAACATGGATTTGGATGAGGGGGAAGAAACATAGTTCAGTTACATGTCAAATTTATTGTGAAATTACACGTTTGATCCACAATTATTTTCTTAACTGTAGTGGAATGGTTCAGATTTCTTTCTTTCTCACGAACCCAATTTGTCTTTACTTTAAATTTGGAAGAACTGCAATGCTCTGGGCATGAAGGGAATCGCACGGTTGCAACTTTGATCTCGGATAAGGCCATCCACCTCTGTCTTCATTTATCAGACGGCTTAAATCAGTTGCCTTTCCTCAAGTCACTGCGTGCCACACAAATGACTGTGTCTGTTTGCAGGTTTTAAAAACCTGAAGCTTCTTTGCTGTCAAGTGGGTGTCTCCCCATCTGATGTGATCACAGGGCCTTCCATGTTTCTCCCTGCTAATGCTGCACAAAGTGTTGCAAAGTCAGTCAATGAAAGCACGACAAGGGGACATGAATTATTTAGGAAGCTGGTTTAAGATGCAGCTCTGAAATGATCTGAATGCTCTGACATGCTGTGATATCAATAGGTGTAATATTCTCTGTGCTCCCAGCAGGCATGTGTTTGGCAGATATGCTGATACGGTATCAGGCACTGTCCTGCTGACCTCTACATGACATTCCTGTTGGTGTGCCCAGGCGTGTGTGTGTACTTGCTTAGCTGTTATTGTGAGGAATTACTCTAGACAAACAACCAACATTTGTAGTTGTGAGGACATTTTATTATGTACACACAATGTAAAAACATATTTTTTTGGGTTAGAAAATAAGTTTAGCACTAAGCTGTGAATTGAGTTTAGGTTAGGTATATACTCGAGGTGGTTAGGTTTGGAAAATAGAGGAAAGTGTCAGGATTATGGGGGGAATTTTTTGTCATGTCTTTTGTTCTCAAAACTTGTAATGATTGCACTCAAAACTTCTCCTCGTGCTCACACTTAGCCTCTGCTCGGACTCTCTGCTCGCTTACGAAACGTGGAACCTCCTTTTGGCACAGTCGCCTGGCAACCTCTCAGCCAATAGAGTGAAAGTGTTGTACTAGGTGCTTTTGTTTCCTTCTAGAGCAGGGGTGCTCAAGTCCAGTCCTCGAGAGCTGCCATCCTGCAACTTTCAGATGCATCCCTGCTCCAACACACTTGAATCAAATGAGTGGCTCGTTACCAGGCCTGTTCAGAGCTGATCCCTGTCTGTTGGAGTAAGGCAGTATCTAAAAGTTGCAGGACGGTAGCTCTCGAGGACTGGACTTGAGCACCCCTGTTCTAGAGGGTGTGCCTGTGTAGCTACTATCGCTTGTAGAAACCTGCGCCACCCACTGGATGTAGGGAGAAAAAACAACATCAGCTTTCTGCTCTGTAGTACACTAAACATCCGCCAGCAGTGTGCTGCTGATTACTAACAGCCTTCTGATCTTAGGCAGGAGTTTGTTCACCCAACCAACCCTCAGCGAAGATTTTCTTCAAGCAGAGACTAAGTCTGAGCATGAGGAGAAGATTTGAGTATATTCATTATAAGTTTTGAGAAGAAAGATATAAAGTCCTGCTTACAAAATGAACATGTAAGCAAAAGTATGAAAGGGTTTTGAGAACAAGAGACATGAAATTCTGCTTTCAGACTGAAAATGTGTGCTCTTGGATTATGGCAGGAAAATTCCCCCCTACAGGATAGGCTATAGAAATTATTGGAAGTAAATGCAAGTCCACAGCTGAGTGTGAAAACTCCTTGAGACAGGCATGTGTGGATCTGCAAATGTGTAACCACAGAAGCATCAAGGATAGGGAACATTTTGGTACAGGTCTAAACAGAGAGTTAATTTTGTCAAAGTTGTTTCCTTTTTATCTAATCTGTCAATACCTGTCAAATTTTGACCAACACAACTGGAGACATATAATGGCCGTAAAAGTTGTTTGAAGGTCAAACTCAAATCATTCTGCATTATCCACATCCAGGGTTTGTTTTTGAAAAGCCTTGAAAGTATGAAAGCCATCAACAGGGAATCAGTGCGCCTTAGTGGTTGTTTTTGAAGCCTTGCAGCCAATCTCGCCTCGCAGAGTACAAAAGAGAATCAATTCAATCTCCTAAATGCTTTCTTTTTACATCCTAAATGTTGCTGCAGCATTGCTTAAAGTTGGTAGTTGTTCACATAGAAGTGCTTCATCTAGCAGGGAGCAAATCTAGGACGGATGTTTCAATGACTGGATAACTAAACGCTTTGAGAGACTGATTTAACAATTACGTTTGGGGAAAAGTCTAATAGGTTTTTGTGAAAATTGAGAATGAAGAAATTAGTTGACTGAAGAGCTAAATTAATTAAGTTTATGCTTTGAACAGAGGCTTTCACTACAAATTTGTATTACTCTTTTTTCGACAATTGGAAATTTGACTATCAGTGTCAGTTTTAGCAACACTGAACTTAATTTTATGCATGTCTGAATAGCACTTTAGCACAGTTTACATGGCGATAATAACAGTTTAAATGAGAAGATCAGATTGGAGTGACGATCATTTGGGCACAGATTGCCATCCCAGAAATGGGCTGAGCTCAATTCAAGGCATAGAGCTCAAGCTAAGCAATTTCCATTCCAGTTTCAGTCAGATGGAACTGATACCTCTCAGATGTTTTTCTGTTCCCTATCTTGCTGTGAAAAACACGGCAGTCTAAACACGAGGAAACCACGACGAATTTCTCGAACACTCTGACATTTCTCGGTGGTATGTTTGTAACTTTTGGCTTGCTCCAATCCAATTCTGAATAATGCAAGTGCACGCTCCAAAATTAGAGCAAGATGAATATTATTTTAGATGAATATCATGCGTTTACTTATGACACACACAGACTGAAGCCTTGAAGATTTTCTGCTAATGAAAACACATTATGTAATGTCACATAAGAAGAATGAAAGACATTTTAGTATAGTAACATGGGCCTAATGAAAAGCATGTTTAATACCTGCTCAGAGATTAGAGATCAAAAGTTACATTTAATCTGCAAACATCAGAACACTTATTTGTACCTGCATGCAGAGATCAGTGTGGTGTAATTCACAGTGTCCTGCTACATCACACCTGGGTACAGAACTTTTCCACAACATCATTGTATTGTATTGTTTGTTGTTTTTAAACAACAGCAGCAGGGATACAAGGCGCAGACATACAAATGTATTTCTGGAGAATGGCAGAAAATGTGGTGAGATTATGCAATTCTGACAGTGGATTATTGAGTTTTTCAACAAACATTCAGTAGAAAATGATATAAATATTTGTCTTCTCTGATATTGGGTTATCACTTTTCAAAGAAGTTGTATAAGAAACTATTACCACCATTAAAACATATTAAAAAGCATGGGTTTTGGGATTACAAGCATTTGAAAGTTGTCTGACCCTCTTCATAATAAACACACTTTTATCATATTTTCCTGAAACACCAAGATATAAAAAGTTTAATTGCTACAGCAGAGCTGTTGAATACAATTTGTTTATACTACTTATGTATTACCAGCTTTACTTATGGGAAATAAGAACTTTGCCACTGAGACATTGTGAGATCAGGGCTCATGTTGGCATCGGCAGACGGACTTTTGTCATGTCAGTCTCAACCTTGACACAAACATGTTACAAAAATTAAAGGCATCAAACGGTATCAGTGCGACTGTGCTCCCTGAAGTGACTCAACAACAACTTTAACATCTCAGAATAGCCACCGGGGGAAAAACTGTTATTAAAATGTTTGCACAGCTCTTTATAAACATGCTCAATAAATTCTTTTTAAATTATTTATTCCCTTGACTATTTATTCCAGGCAAGACTTGACCAAAGCCATTAGTATCATATCTATGCTCCTCAGCTCTGCAGCAAAGCCTCTGAAAACCAGAGATGTACAGAAACTACCTCCTGGCTTAAGTCAGCTCTGAAAACGACCCTATTTACAGCAGTACTACCACACACTCAGTATTTGTGCTCAGGGCACCCATATGGATAGCAACGGCCCTGGATGAACCTCTTGTGTCACCCAGGGTGATTCCAGATTGAAATAGGTTACTAGTCCTAGCAAACTTGAATGTCTGCCCTAAAGCGTGAATTGTTTTCTACACTGCAACCTGCCTGCCCACTCCGAGTCTGGCTCGCTCATGCAGCCAGATTTCTCCCCACCCTCCACCTTCAACAATAAATCTTCCCTCAACTGTCACTCCTGCGTCCTGGGGCCAGGTGGATTAAAGATGTGTAGGCACAAAGCACATTTATATGCCTGCTTTTGCACACAAGGAAAATGTGAGAATGGCTTCTTGTATTCTTGAGTACAAGCACACACACACACACACACGCACACACACACACACACACACACACATGCACATATAAAAAGAATTTCTGTCTATCTTCACAATGACTTTGCAGGGACTTCAATTTGTTCATCATTCATTTCTATAGCCTGACCCTCACCGAAAACCAGCATTTCTTCTTATGAGGCCCCATAAGGAACTGTCAGCTCCCACAATATAGTATGTATTTTATTTTATTTTTTTACAATGTATTAAATACATGAATGCAAAAGATTTTTAGAATTGACTTGTGGTGCAGACTAGCCTGTTTTTTTCTACCCACTCTCCAATAAACATTTGCAAGCAAGCACATGTATTAAAAGAAGAATGCTACCTAGCAGCCAGACATGAGAAATGGTATGTATTTCTTTAGCTTTTTATCAACTACAGAGATCCCAAAGCACTACACGCTACATTTAGTCATTCACAAATTCACACACACACACACACACACACACACACACACACACACACACAAGCTGCCTTGGGGCACACTGACAGAGGCAAGGCACTTTCCCCCTTGAGCCGTCTCACCAACATCAGCAGGCAAGGCGGGTAAAATGCTTTGCCCAAAGACACAACGACAGACGTGAAGGGAGCAGGAACTGAACCCACCGACAAACTCCTACCACCATGTCCACCATTGTCCAGATCAGTGTGGATTTGCCTCTCTTGCAACGTTTCTTTCATTCTTAATTTTTGAACGGAAAACCAGACCAGACATCATCCGGCAAGAGTGAAGATTGACAATGGAGAAGGGCTTAACTCAATCCAAGTTTCTATCAATCTGCTGAATAAAGACTTCCCTAAAGCATGGTACTATAACCACCATGTTTTACCATTGGATTTGTATGGGAGGTTCAATGATAATTTGTTGCATGTGGGCCAAAAGTTCATTGCTGGTTGTTACAAGCTGCAAACAGCATTTCTTAGGACATTTTTAACAGTGGCCTTTATCCTGCCAACTTTACAAAAGACACGTTTTTATGGAATGTGTGTTAACAGATTGTTCCATCTGAGCTGTAGATTCTAGAAGGTCTTTCAGAGTAACCACATGCCTCTTGACTGCTTCTCTTCTTATTGCTCTGCTTGCCCTGACTGTCTGGTTTACAGATGTGCAGAGTTTGTCCCACCTTCAGGTGATGGATTAAATAGTGCTGTGAGATGTCCAAAGCCTGAGGTATTGTTCTATAACCTAAGCCTGCATTAAGCTTCTCAGTCCTGCCTGCTGGGCTGCTTGTTCACTAATGTTTTCTAACAAACATCTGGACCTTCACACAGCAGCTGGATTTATGTGGCAATTAAATGAGACACAAGTGAACTCTATTTACTGATTAGGTCAATTTAGAAGACAGTTGGTAGCCCTAGATATTGTTTATGGTTGTCTGAGTAGAGTTAAAACTGTGGATCTTCTCAGTTACACACTTGTGTTTATCTCGTAAAATCCCAAGGCCAGGCTTTGAAGTTTGGGGTTTTAATGCAACAAAATATTCAATTGGTTTTCTGCAAGGCGAGTTAGCTGTAGCGCGCTGTAACTCCACTCAAGTCTAGCCACAAGAAATGTCTCTTGCGACCCGCAAAACACATTAGAATGACGGAGAAACAGTATTTATGATTGAAACACATATAACCAGAATGCTGAAACTTCCTCATAGCAACCTGTTTGTCATGCAAGAATCAAGTCAGGTGGTTTACATTCATCATGTGAAATTACACCTGAAAGGCTATGTGCACGTATTGCTTATAATGTGCAGGTCCTCACTGTCTTTACATTATCCTAGGGGGATTTTAATGTGTAAAGACTCAATATAAATGTTCAGTGGTGTATTACTGTATCCTACAAGGCGGACGCAAAACAAACATCTGCTTTGCAGCATTAAGAATGCATGTTCAGCACATAAGAAATTGCCTCTCATTACTCCTTCACTAGGTAACAAGAGGGCATATTTAAGAAAACTCAGAGAGAAATGAATGATAGTGCATTTGATGTCTTTGACACAAGTTCTTACAGAACATTTCAGTACCTTTGAGTTATTGTATTTTGGTCTATTGAGGGAAAATAAGTGCTTCTTTTGAAGTTATTTTGAGAAAACAATTGAGAAATACCTCTGATCTAACTTACATGTAATTCTCATTTTCAGGAGATTTTCTTCATGAGAGACTTATCAAATTAAAGTAATTATCATTGACTGGACTTTCCATTGGAGACACATCGCTTCAAGAGGCAATAAGTAGGTTGTTTGCTTGAAATAATCCAAACATGCACAAAGAAACCCATGGCAAAAATAATCTTTATTGTCCAAAAGAACCATTGGAAAAATCAATTAATAATATTTTGTTAGTTCAGTTCATTTTCCATGCATTCCTAATTAAACCCAGGATTACGGTTTGCTGATCCAACATGTCCAGCGGTCAATGAACATAGACCTTAAAGAGCTTTTAAATGTTTTTTGTTGATCTCACCTCATTTTATAACTTGTAAGGATAAATCGATTTTTTTCCCCTCCCAAATATCTGTATACATATCACATCGGTATTTTGGACTGTAACCGTTTAACTTTGAAACGCATCTAATTATATATTTTTTCGTACAAACTACAAGAACTTCAAAACGGCATTGCCTTCGGAGTCAGCTTTACGACGCTTTTAGAGTTCCAGTTTTTCGTCGATGATCTCAGGAGGTGTTAATCCTACACGGTTTATTATTTAGGTCACTGTGGGTGGTGCTGCTAATGCTGAACATGAACGCCTCCTGAGCAGGCACAGACGGAGCTCAGAGACTGCAGCTGCTGCTCTGCTGACTCGCCGCTCAAGCAATGCCCTTTATTTATATATGGCTTTGGTCACAAGCACAAAGACACACACCCGATACACGTTCACACACATATATTGGCATCACCAAGACAACAGACATGGTAACATAAATCATTTTTCCTGTGTTTGCCTGTCCCACATATTTCTCCGCTGTGTTGTATTTTTTCCCCCCTATCAAACATATAACTGCTGAGCTCAATAATTAGAAAAATTCCCTCGGAGCAATTAGTGAGAATTTGGATTGTTCTCGAACGCTGACGTCAACAGGCTTGTACACTCGGAGTGCTTTTTCAATAGGGGGATTTTCTAGTGGTCTAAGATTAACATTTGAAAATGGCTATTTAGACAAATCAGACGTTGGTTTGATTTTTCCTTTTTTTGGCCACCCAATTTTGATACAGGAGACACACAGATTTGGAGAACTATACTAAAACTGGCAACAGAAGAGAAATCAGGTGTTATTACAGTCACTTTATTATCTAGGTGGAAACTCAAGAAACCTATGACAACAATATT
Source organism: Alfaro cultratus (assembly GCA_903066825.1). Classification (NCBI taxonomy): domain Eukaryota; kingdom Metazoa; phylum Chordata; class Actinopteri; order Cyprinodontiformes; family Poeciliidae; genus Alfaro; species Alfaro cultratus. The sequence goes on from CAEFZX010029041.1 coordinate 45,754, forward strand.
TCACATACAAGAATATAGATGTATATCTTCCAAATATAGAAAAAACACACTAGTCTGTTTTAGTGCTGGAAAATCCCTTTTGGCTTGAATTAAATGAATGGGGTAACTATATTAATATTGTTCATTCTTTGTCTAAGCTTCTTTCAAACACCACATGTTTAAAAGTATTATCTTGTACAATTACAGAGCTGTCAAAAAGGGTTTGCTCTGTTATCAGACAAAAAAAAATAAATCGTGGGTAAACCTGAAATGTAGCTTAAAGGATGATTTTATAATTAAGGGAAACATTTGGTTCAAACAAACCTGACTGTTTCTAAAACATGTTTTTTCCTCCTACAGCTAATAACTTACATCTCTGTGAAACTCTTCTTTGTAGAAGCATTTGTAATCCAGGCCTATTAGTGGATTTCGATTACTACTTCTCAGTGCAACGCTGGTAAAAAAAATTGTTAAAGGGTTAATAGAAGAGCAATGTTGTGATGACTTCCTGAAGGAGGAGTTTCAAAAAGAATGAGTTTTAAAGTGACAGAAGCCTGATTTCATGGCTTTAAATTACAAAGACAAATGTATTTTAAGTCATATTTGACATAAAGTATATTTTAGCATCTAAAGTTAACTTAGTTACTTGATTGTACCATAAAATGGCATAATACAGCCGCTGTAAGTTGTCCTGGTTCTGAACTGGACAACTTACTGAGTTATAGACTGAGTTATAGACCCAGTCCATAAATCTACCACCCGTATTTTCACTATAGATATGATTTTATTTTTCTGAAATGCTGTGTTACCCATATGATAGATGTAACATGGCATAGACTTGCCAAAAAAATTTCACTGAATTTTTATTTATTTATTTTTCCCCCCACAATCCTTGGGATCATCATTGTGTTTTTGTGGTAAATGGGAGATGGGCACTGCTGTGTTTTTGGTCAGTTGTGCTTTTTGGCTCTTGAAACTTTCCTACAGACTTCATTTTTACCTCAGTCAGTCACGAACGCTGTCACGGCTGAGTTCGTGACTGTCATTCAGCCATGAACTCTGACATTAACTGAGGCAAACAAGGCCTGCCGTGCTTTAGATTCGTTCTCGGTTGTTTTTCGTGACAACGTAGATGAACTGTTGATGCACCCTGGAAAAATTTTGGTCAGCCAGCCAGAAAATATTGTGGAAATATTCACCGCTCTCCCATATTTTATGCATTGTGAATAATAGCTCTCCCTGTCGTTCACTGGAGTAAACGAAATGATCACTTGACAACTGAATTTAGCATTTTACTCAAATCGTCTTTGTCAGTTTTTAGGATTTGTTTCATAACCTTGAAACATTTCAGTGTGTTAAAGATCCAAAAACAGAAGGATTCTGTTGTGGGGGGCGGAGTCAATGCATTTTCACATAACTCTCTATATATCATTCTCTTTCTGAATAAGATTTGATAGGTTCAGCTACTGGAAACATTTCCAGTGGCACCACTTGATTAATTCCCCGTGGTAGATCTTAATTAACACAGCAGAACCTCACAGATGATTCTCATGCCAACAGTATTTGGTCAGTGGGGATGATTGCTTGAAGTTGATCTGCTCATTCAATATTCATTATTTTCCTGTCCTATTTTCTCACGGGGCAGAGCAGGTCTGTATGGAAATCTCACATCTCGAATTCATACCGACTTGAAATCGAAGACTTCATATTAAATTAATTCTATCAAAAGCGCAAAACTATTTTAAAAATTAATCAAGCATGAAATGCTTTCCCCCCCCCCGAGCCCCCAAGTTGATTTGGCCACATTTAACTTGTTTTAACCTTGAAACGTGAAATAAACATTTATAAATTGTCTGAAAACTGACTCAGACTTGTCAGTTCTTCCCCCCCCGTCCTACATGAATGAATTCTTCCTGCAATGTTAGCACTCAGAGCGATGATTGCAGCAAGCTGCCTTCCATTTTCAGTTTACTGTAACAATGATGTGGGAAAGAGCTCAGAGGATGGATTTATTATCCTTATCAAAAAGCCCTAGAGAAGCCAAATATAAACCATTCATCGGCTCTCAGCCCTAAAGCACAAAGCCCAAGGGAGTGGCATTAAGACAGCTAAAATATGCTCTTTAAAAGTATGTTGAAAGGAGGTGCCACCGCGCCACACAAACCCACAATAATGTGATCAAGACGGCAGCACAGTGGGCTGTTCTCCAAACCTGTTATTGTTTCCATCACGTTTGACAAAGTCTTTGCAGGACTAGACCCACAAAGGAGAACTGTCTCAGAGGCTTCGCGCTGGCATTGTTCAATTTGTTTAGAGGTCTGAACGGTGGAAGAAACCAAATCATACAAATTCACACAAACGTGGAGAGAAACGCACCGCCAGGACATGTAGGAGGCTTGGAAAACACTATTGTTCTTGTTACAAAAAATGTGCAAAAGAGATTCAACTTTACATTGTATTGAAAGATGGAATCGAAATGGCAGCAATTAAAAGTTCTTAGAAACATTATTTTAAAATATGTCTTTGATATGTCCACAGTTTGACGCAGCTAGCAGATGAACTTATAGACTGAGCAGAAGATTCGCCTTCACCTGTAAACAATTTTAACTTTTTGAATTTCTCTTTTTTATGACAGTCAAACTGATAGGAACTGAGCTCTGCTAAACAGGACTTTGACCAGAGGGGGTGGATAACAGGGAGAAGTACTATTATTTATTTATTTATTTATTTTGGAATATTAATAATTTCAAAGGATTGCTGCAGCCTGGATAAATATTTGCACAACGTTTTATTTTTCATACAAGTTTTTAGGAATGGCTTTCCAAATATGTCTCAAATTGCAACAGAATGCTGACCATTTCATATAAACATTATGACAGGTGACATTTAAACTGCTTTTTTAATTATTTAAAGAAAGTCAGACAGCTCTACAAAAACAACAAAAAAAAAGAATCAATCCACTGACCTTAATGCATCATTGACTTATTGAATTGAGTTGTTCTGATCACTGTCATGGCCACTGACTTACAAAAATTCAGGCTACCTCTCCAAACATTTGCAAAAGGATAAGTCATTCACTGAGCCTCACCATGGTTCTGTCAGTGATAAGAAACCAACTGTGCAATAAGTTCAGTCATGACATTTTCTCACCAATAAATATTCCAGTCTGTTAGTACAAAGTCTTGCCAATTATTAGTAGCGATATACCAATCAGAGGCAATGTGGTCTGTTGGAAATGAAACTTTCTTCTTTGCTAAGTTCTTGATGTACGAGGTTGAAGAAGAATCAGTGAGTTGAATTCATGAATTCCATTTATTAATACCAAACTGCAGCTGGTCAATTTCTCATGCTGCCTTTAGGAGATAGCAGGACAAAATGGCAACAAGCAACACTTGGTAACTTCCTTGGTTAGCCTCTGTCTAAGCTACGCCCTAGTGTGTCATTTCCTTTAACCCTAGCTTTCATTTGCATTTCCTAACATGTCATTTCCTTTAGCTTTTGCTTAGCAACTAGCTAAAAGAGATAGAAGGAAAACACAGAATTATTTATTCTCAACAGGTACAAAAGCAACTTATTTTGAATTAAAAAGAGCAAATGATGAGATGCGCAATGAACAGTTTTTCAATTTTCTGTGCAGCCAATAGCTACAGATCTCTGAAATTCTCGTGGCCTTTAGATTAACCAAAGAACTGTGTGTATTGAGCTTCGTGGAATGGCTTTGCCTGGCTAGGCAGCTGCATCCAAGCCTCTTGTCATCAGCTAGAACGGAAAGCTTTAGATACAGTGATGTAAAGCTTTCCACCACTGGACTCCAAAGCAGCGCAGACGTCCTCTGTGGAGCATTTCACCCGCTTAGTTTCACTGAAAGGAACCCCAGATATTTTGAACTATTTCATGCTCCAAATGTTGTGAGGACAGTGTGAAGGTGGCCGCTTCCTGTACCAACATGACTGCACACTGGTGTGCAACACTAAGTTCATAAAGTCTTAGGTGAGAGAGTTTGGAGTGAAATAACAGGAAGGAATAACGCTCATTACGCTCTCTCTTGACCTTTTTTTGTAAGCCTGAAAGGTGAGAAAGGTCAGAGTGAAAATCCGAATAGATCACCAGTTTGTGACCCATCTGGCATCACCATCTGGCATGCCAATTTTAAAATCACCTAAGTCCCATTTCTTCCTCCTTCTGAGGATTAGTTTGAATGTTTGGAAACCGCCTTCACCACAACCAGATGCCTCGATACAATAAGGTTCAGAATGGATTACTTTTCATTTATGTTAACAAACAATTCACCAGATGAATATATTAAGTTATATATTCAATTTAATTTTTTGCCAGAAAAAAACAACTTTAATTTCCTATTGTCGATCTCCTAGTCAACAAGTTACTATTGAAGGTATAAGTAGATTTGTTGCTTTTATACAGACGAATTAAACATCCTCGTTTATGATTAGTTACTGTTTTTTTGTCAGGAACCCTTGTTCTTTCGGCAAACGTTTGAGATGCTATAATTCATGAAGATCAAGAGTTGTTTAGAATATGCCTCAGTCCTTCGAAACACAAGGAGCTACGGTTGTTTGTTTTCTTTGTGCATGCATATCCCTGCATCCCTTCATTTTCTTGGAGTCTCTCTTCTGCCTGCTGAAGATGAATATCCATCCTAACCCTGAAATAACTAAGCTGGCAATGATGACTAATGTCAGGAAGGACTTAGAGAGGCACAATTGCTCACTGTCATAAAGTCAGCCTCACCCAGGCAACCCTCTCTGAATCTTCTCCTGTGGTCAGCTTTCATTTGCAGACCTTTTATCCTCCAAGTTTTAAAGACGTTTGACGTGGTTTTTTTTCTTCTAATTTTCACTTCCACACAAATCCTGACACCTTTTTTAGGTTAACAGGCAAAGACTCTCGAGCGTCTTCCACAAACCACTGCCGAAGGTTGCTTCTGGCTAAAACTACACGTACGGTATGCACACCAAAAAAAAAGAAAAGAAAAAACTGTCAGCTTTAACAATTGCCTGACCCACATCTATGTAAATCCACTCTGAACATACAGGGAATAGGAGGGGGGGGGGAAAGAGCACTTTATTCATTGTAAAATTATTCATGAAATTATAATAATAATTGCGTGCTGTTGAATAAAGACAAAATGCTTCTCAATTTAAATTTCAATCAGAATCACCTGTAATTAATTTTTCATGCTTCACATGAGTAGGTACAGAGAACAGGCTGTCAGCAATAGGTGTCAAATTAGCCTTCATTGACATTAACTGGATGTACAACACCCACCACTAATTATTTTCCTTTTATTTTATTTATTTTTTTTAGCTCTTGAAAAAGCATAATAGGGTGGAAGCTAATTTCAGGTACATAGATAAGCCACCGATATCATTCATCGAGTGGAACGATTCAATTTAATTAGAAACAGTGGAGTTGCTTGTTCGGAAACCGAGATGAAAGAAAACATTTTTCCTCCTATTAGGTGTTAATGTGCAGTGAATGCTTTTATGCTCTCGTGTCTGATCCTCGCACTGCATGCTGCCGTTTCTGACACAGCTTTCCCCCCATTCACGTCATGTCGGGGTTCTTCGCTCCAAAATTAAAGGCATGAAAAGGAGTGGAATGAGCCTTAATTCTGAGAACATTACGCCCAGCTTCCAGCAGCAGTGTGTTTATCACAAATTTCCCTCTTGGCAAAAGCAGTGGTGCTTGCTAAGATAAGCCCGTGTCATTTAAAATATCGCTGTCGACTGACAGTTTGTAGTGCTCAGCGAATATGCGGAGTGATGCCAGCGCTTTACTAAGGGACAGATTTTCTCTCTCTTATCGCAAACAGTGCTAAGTGACACGTTGGACATGCAAACAAGCCGTAAGGTCAGAGTCAATCAAGCTCAATCTTTTGCTGTTTGGGCATGTTGGCATTTCATCTACTGTGATCAACAGCCAATCATCTCAATAATAGACTGGTCAGACTCTTAATCTGGCAGTTTTAATTTTTCAAGTTTTAATCCCGCTTTGGGTGGGGTTTGGTGTGGGGTTTCCAAGACGCCCTGTCTGAACAAATAAAGCGGGTGTCTGATAAGATCAGACTAAATTTAGTGGCAGCAGTTTGAGTCCTCTCAGTGTCTGCACAAAACCGCAGATGTATTTGACTCAGAGCAACTTATTGGACACAGAATAAAATGGTGTTGAGAATTATTTATTTGCGTATTTATAAAATAATAAAAAAAACAACTTAATTATTAACATCAGCAACTCAAACCAGGGCTAAGAAAGTACAAAGTGTGCAAAGGATTAGAGTTTCAAATCTTGTGCTTGAAAAGAAAATTTCAGCTTAATATTTATTGGCACACTACTAATATTCATTGGTCAATGACCAGTGGAAGACATCATGCGGTAGCTAGGACTACTGCAGTGCCTTAATATGCACTTAGCACAGCCAGATCCCCAACTCAGGTGCTATGCTAACGTTCCACAATGTAACAAAATGCTTCACTAGCCGGTGGTTCTGTTTTGTCCAGCCCAACATCATCCATGTTTTCTAGGTTGAGCCTGCTGGCCGTATCAATCTGCCAGATCTTAACATCTCAAGCTCTGCCAAGAATGGGGTCAGTTTTTGGATTTGGCATCAGTTGCCCATCAACATTAATGAGGGCATTTTTCTGTGCTTTCATGATGCTGTGGTGGTTTGAATATTATGCTAGTAGACTCACATTCAGTAGGTTTGATAAACTGATCAAATAGATTCATACAGCATATCACTGACTCCCTTGTTAGTATCTAGTATACTAACAAGTATACTTGTTGGAATTTACTTTCCAACCATTTTCCAACAAGGTCACAAGGACTTCTTTCTACTTCAAATGAAAGGAAATTATTGATAAAATTTAATTTTAAAAATCTCCACTAACCCTTTAATCTTATGGAACACCAAATAAATGTTTTACTCATCTGGGCATGCTAGTGCCTTGAGGTCTTTGTAATTTTTTTCTGGATTAAAGTTTATTTTTTAGCTGTCCAAAAAATAAATAAATAAAATGTTTAAAAACATTTTCTCATTCCTTTTTGACACTGAAAAAGAGACACTGTTTTTTAAATGTAATTTTAGATTTTAAACACAAATCAAATTGCCACATGTTTCTTGTTTTTTAAGATCCAATTCTAAAGTTAAAATCAAATTACCAAAAAAATAAATAAATACATTCACTGTTCCCATCCCTGCTGGTATTTACACAGTTTCACTCATTTTAAATAACATGGCTGCTGGCATTCGCACATCTCAATTGTTTGCACAGATTTTTATTTTCATTTTGTAAATAGTCTGTTGTCTTAGTGCACAAATACACATTTACAGTTTTGAATATTAAGAATAATCCCACTCAGTTGCACATTACTTGGATCAAGTAAACTGTCTTTTTCTAATAAGTCCATATCATTTTATTTTATAAATTAGCCCTTACTTATTCTTAATGTTTCTTTTTACGTTTTTATTCTTTTATCTCTGTGTGGACATACAGTACATGCCTTGATGTCCTGTCACTTTGCTCCAGTTACACCAATAAAGGGTATTTATGTTATACATGAGAAACTAATCTATGGGAAAGAGCAAAATAATATAGATGGGGGAAGAAATTGAAGAAAAAGAGAAAATACACACACTTTAATCCATGTATTATGTTCCTGAATCATCTCAAAGGGAATTTTTACCCATGATGTATGCAATTTGAAACGGAATACAAAGAGTAGTTGCAAAAATCTTGTAAAACTTTGCCCTAAAGCAACCAATGGAGTTACAAGGATAAACAGAAAAATATGACCACATATATCATACTGATATTAGCCTAATTGCATTGCATTGGAGAAGGAAATTAAACCCTACTCCTAATTCTATGCCCCATTTGTCAGGAAGTGAATGGCGCTTAGAGACCCAGCCAATGCTGATAAATCTGAGCTGTTAAAGTGTAGGACTGAAATGCTCTATCATATCAGGAAGGTCTCAGGAATAGTGACAGAAGCTTTAGAGGCGGCTTGGCATTTGCAAATAAATCAAACAAAAGGCAAGGCCAGTCCTCAGATGGAGTCTGGGTTGTCTCCAGTGGAATGACCTTGGCTAACATAGTCTAAACTGGTTGGCAGAGATCCTGTCGGATCCAATCAGTGTTTTGTTCTGACGCAAAGACTTGGGATTTTTTTTCCTTCTCCTTGCCCAGGGTATTCCTGTTGGCTTTGTGTGTAGGGCTAAAGTCTAAGGCAATTTTGACTTATCACAGCTAATATTTCATGAAAGCCGTATTTTCGCCCCTGATAGTGAAAATAGAAAGATTTGATTTCCAGGAGTTTAGTCCTTCCTGTAAGCATAGCAAGCTCTTTGATCTTAAATATGGATATCTTCAGAGGAAATGTTGTGAGAGCCTGAGCATAAACTCCATAGCTGCTCCTCTCAGAATAAAGCTGTGGTCACATGAATAAATTAAATTATGATCATATAAATAAAATCAAGGATGTTGTTTTTATATATATGCTATTATTATTACTCTTAAAAAATGCATACTCTCTTGTATTCACAGAGTATATAACGACACGCATATAAACCATTAATTGAATGCATCCACTTAAATATTTTTTCTACGGTTCTTAGACTTGTTCTAAAATTCCCCCCCAAAATAAAAGTGCTTAGCAACAACCTGCTAGGTTCCCCATTGTGGGGCAATAAAGGGTATTTCTGTTATACATGAGAAACTAATCTATGGGAAAGAGCAACAACCTACTAGGTTGTTGCTAAGCAGTCTATCTAGTACATATCCTCTATCGCAGACCACATGTAGTGAACACCAGATGTCCAACAATCATCTATTAGTATCCTTAGTATTTCAGGCTTCAACAAATATGTCGTACACATCCATCAGCTTATCTGTATTCAGAGCAGAACAGAAATCGAGATAGTTTGTGATAAAGGCGATAAAAGGGGATTTGGCAAAAGGCAGGAACACAAGGGGTACCAATAATTATGGTTCATAGGATTTCATGTGCAGCTTGGCTGTCCTTGGGGACACCTGAAGAAAGTGATAAGTGTTAAAATAGTTAAAAGGGCTGTGGCTTCAGTGGCTGCACAAACAAAATCTCAAGCATGGGAGAAATTTTGACAGACCGTGCAAAGAAAGTTCTGGTAGGCCACAAGAAAGTTTAAGAAAACCTTTTAGTGACTGAAACAGGAAACACTGTAACTGTTTCAAGAAATATGCTTTGGAGGGGGGCGCTGTGGCTCTGGACTGACGACGCCTCTGGGCAGTGGAAGGGACACTTTGAGAATCTCCTCAATCCAGTCCCTGTATCCTCCTTATCCTCCTACTCAGGAGAAGGTGATCCAATCACAATGGCAGAGGTTGCTGAGAAAGTGCAAAAGCCCCTTAATAGGCAGTAAACCAGATGTGAGTGAGAATCTGAGATGCTCCAGTCACTTTAGGGCTGTTTTGGTTAAGAACCCTTCAATGGTGGATGGAGGACTGGGAAAAGCCTGGTGAAGTGGAGACTTGGGTAGTGGTCCCAATATGTCACGCTGTCACTGATCTTGTTATTGGATGGACTGATCTGAAGGTGTGTGACGGAGATGAGGGTGTCTGGTTTGAGAATCTCAGGGTTTCATCTTTCCGTAGAGTTCTGGTCACTTCTTTAGGCCGTGACGTGTACGGTACTGGCTCATGGCTGAGTGTGAAGCAGCTGGACGGGGAGTGAGCTCATTTATGTCTGGAGGCCATGGTTTTTCACCTCAAGTGCCTGAGTTTTAAGTCTGTTGGTGTCTTGTTAATGGTTAATGTTAGAATCAAGTGGGACATGGACACATGGATTTGACTGAAGTGGGTTGTTTTTTGTTTAAAAAAAAAAAAGTAAAGTGTTGTTCTAATAGTGCGAAATGTGACAAATGCAAAGTGGAGCAGCATTTTAGGACTCTAGTTTTCGCAGCAAAAAGGTGCTGAGTTTTCTATTGAAATTAACATTACACTTAGCAAATCAAGTGTTTGTTGGTATGACATAATGGATTTTAGCAATTTGAAAGGATAAGATAATGTCATTTGTAACTCATCTGTATTGACAATAAGAGTAATAACGTTACTCTTATTGAGTTATAATAAGAGTTGTTTGGTTTTCTTTTGGAAAACATGTTCTTTTGTAAGGTCACTTGTTTTTATAACTGCAACTTTACTTTTTTAGCACCTTCATTTCTCTTTGGTGAAAGGGAAAAAAGTGTGAAATTTCTTTAACAAAAAAATGTTTAACATACCTGGGCGTTCTACTTGTCAAAATTGAGTGACAGACATAATTGCAGACCAACTCTGTTATGCTTCTGCTATGTAAATTTGAGAGGTACACAGCTTGAGGGTTACCAAACACCTCATTAACAAAGAATGAATGATGGTGTTCATTAAGGAGGGGCTTCAGCTGTGCAGATTTGCATTAACTGATGTGGTTGAAATCATAATACTTGCAGGAAATGTAGCACTTCAAATGAAAGAAACAAAGAATAAATGATTTGTGTAGCTGTGTAAAGAATAGAAATAGTAAAGTTGTTCAAGTGAATGTCAATATATCTCGTGTTAATCATACAGAAATGAACGTTTTGTTGAAGCATTTGTAGATGTGGTTGAAAACTGAATAAGTATCCATAGATGTCCAAACAGGTTTGGAAAAATAGTAGAATTAGTTTGAGGGATTTTGAGTGTCTTTTTTTTTTCTTTTTACCTCCAAAGCATCTGGCTTTGCTGTGTGACACACCCTGTTTGCTGCTGCTTTTCAGAAAACACGGCTGTGCTGTCAATCAAACAGAACCCATATGGGGTGGATTACATGCTGATAGTGCTTCGTCCCAGAGCCATTAAGCCAGGCAGAACTGGGAACCTTCAAACAAACTACGCCATTACAAACTGACAGCATTTCTGTGAATGTTTCTATCACGGAAGTAGCCACGGATAGAATTTGACGCAGAAATCAAGCACAGCTAAGCTACCAGAACTGTTTCTAGTCTTAAGCTGCCTATTTAAATACAGCTTCAGGTGCAACTGGAGGGAGTTGTACATTGGATGAAGCTACACAGAAACACAAACAGTAGATACAGTTATTAAGGCACTGTGTAAGTTTGAGCTTTCACAAAAAAAAAGAAAAGAAATTGCTTGTGACATGGATCTCTCAAAAAATAGTCTCTTTTTGTGGCTGTGAAGAAAGTTAAATTATTGATAATTCATTTAATAATGCCATGTTTGTATGCGAGTCCAAAATTCTGCTAAACTCAGAAAGCAGAGAGCTGTCATCAAGCAAATGCAACCCCTCCACCACCTTTTTACAATCGCGTGTTGTTCACGGAGAACTATTGAAGATGAACTTAGAGAATACAGCGGCACTAGAGAGGCACTTTGAAGGATGGCTTTCTGTTATATTAGGTCGGGGAAATTGGAAAGTACTTGGCGGATTCCCTTGATCTCTAGTGACTTTCATCAAAGGTTCGGAACTGCATAGGAAGATAGCAGGATTATTCCTGAGTGTTTGTAGGCTTTGGAGCCGAATTAGTTATGGCTTAAGAACACAGAGGCTTCTTGCTGTTTAAAGCCTACACTTGTGCAGAGTTAACAAGACCGATGTGTATGTGTGTGGGACTATGATCGCTTAGATCGAATCAGATCACCGAAGATAATCACGGAGTGAAATGAAAACTAGAGTTCCCAAACAAATGCTTTAACCTTTAACTAGGAGTTTTCCCTATGTGAATGTCACACTCTCCTACAGAATAACTGTGAGGAAGAATTGTGGATTATATCCTCCCTGCACCAAGTCCAAGAATAGAAACAGATTTATTTAGGGTGGAAAAATGAAAACCTGGAACCACATCATCAGGAAGAGTCAGCAATTTGAGTATCATGTGTGCAAGATACACTTGGCTAATGACTATATTACTTATTAAATTACTTTAATCAGCTTTGTTATTCAGCTAATAAGGACAGAAATCATTGCCATAATATCCTTACAACCAAATGTCATTAGTTACATTTATGAACAGCAAAATTGCTCTTTTAAGTAAAGAGACAGTATTATGTGTTTCCAGGATCGGCTATGTTGCCTTCACTATGCTCTATATACCAAACATAACTTTTAATTGGAATTTGACACAGTGAAATTGGCCTCTGTCTCTTTAATGGTTGCTGTTCTTGCTGACACTTTTCCAACACGTCATCACAACAATGCTCCACCACTAAGCCATTTACAAAAGTTCTTAGGAGAATTGGACTGAGAAATTGTTTGTATGATAAGCTCAGCAGTTCCACCACGTGTTTGCTAATTGCTGCTGCCACTAGTCTGGTGGAGCTGCGTGGGCTTGAGGATTTCTCAAACACGCATGAAATAATCAAAGAATCTGAGCAGGTGTTATTTATTTTTTTTTGTTTGGTTTTTATGAGGGAATACCATCATAACTAGACATAAAGCTCAAAAGATTTCATGCCCTTTCAGAAAGTTGAAATTATTCAAAATGTGTCACCTTAGGGGTTTTTAAGGCATCAAAATGTGACTAGTGGCAGTTGTAAAATATTCTAAAATACAATTTTACAGTAGTTTTCAAACATTACACAGTTAACCTAAAGCTCACATCAGTTGCAAGATTGTATCAGTAAATCACCCATTACTCCTGTATTATTATTATTCTTTTGCTCTTTCTATCGTTCCTCCTTCAGGTTCAGCTGAATGGGCTTGTTGGTTCCAACATGCCCATTCAAGTGGTGAGGAGTGCGCTCCGCTCCTCACCACTTTGTCAGCTTACCTACTTGGTGGAATCCGTGTCAACACATTGATATGTTGTGAGAGGATTCTTTGACCTTGCTGTATGGTGAAACTGTCAGTGTGCCTCAGAGAAGAGCTGGTTCTGCCTGTAAGCTCACTCAGCAGAGGCCTGGATAATAAGCCTAATTAACAGCTTAGCAGGCTACATGTATGTTGAGCTAAAGGTAAGGGGTTTAAAGGAAAGGAGTGCTTTTTCAGTCCTTCTTATTCATGTGTGAACAGTGAACTGGCTGTGGACTAAAATAAAAAAATAAAATAAATCACCAGATTTCTAAACAAAACATTCTCTTCTTACCTTCAATACCATTAGATTTTGGTAATAACTACAGAATGTTTATCATTCTTCATGAACTCATACTGCTGGACAGAAATAACAAAAAGGCTGAAAGAGGTCATCCTTGTTTTGTCTGTTGTGCTACACGAAGCTGCAGAGTGGACCTGTGCTGTCACCAGCAAAACTGCAAATTAGGTTTTTCCTGTAGTATGAGCTGTATGTTTGATTTTGAGGTAGGGAGGTCTGTTAGAAATCAAATGTTATTTTCACAAGAGTAAGAAAATGTGCATGTGAAGATCAGCCAGCATTTAATCAGCAGTTTATTTTGTAGTTGCCTTTGAGGAAAGTTAAGCATTATTCGGAACAGAATCAGACACAACTGAACATTGCTAAAGTCAAGAGCTCTTTTTTTTTTTTTTTTTTACTAAAATGTTGTTTCATGTGGTAAATTATTTTTGAAGTCAAAATCTCAGTCTGTATTTTGTCGATGCAGACTTTGGAGGTCTGCATCGACAAAATAACTTTTTAGTCAATCTGGCATAACATGGATTTTTATAAACTTTTTTAATTAACATTTTTATATAAGGTTTTGTCGAACCCAGTTATAAAATCTCTGAAATAGTTTCATGTGATTAAGAATACAAACATTGAGCAGAAATTTTAGAGGGTTTAACTCCTCTTGAACAAAAAACCTAGTAAAACTTTTAATCTATTCTGCTAATTTATTCATTAAGAGGCAGTTTAGAGACGAGTCCATTGAAATATTCTTAGCCATTACACTGAACTCTAAGTTACCAACTCAGCGTCTCGGTGTGACTCTTTAAAAGTCCTCTGAATGGACAGTAAGGCGGGAAGAACAACATAAGTGCAAGCACTTTACTGTTCCATCTACCCTTGCAGTTGGCAAAGTTATTTTTCTTTTTAAAGCAGTTAGTTACAGAACATTTGCTCAACAGTCTTTATCCACACAACTCAACCCAAGAAAAAATGTATGTCATTGTCAAGCTTTGAAAGGCAAAGCTTGACCCAGTTGCTAGAGATTTTAGTGGAAGCATGGGCCAGTAAGAATGCAAAGCAATTCAAGACACTATCATTCTAAATATCAAATTGATTAATCTCATCAGTTCAATTCAATGTGATCTTGTTTTAATTCTTGATATTTGCCTTTTTGCCCTGTCAGAGTTCAAGTAAATGAGTTTACACACACACACACACACACACACACACACACACACACGCCCACGCACACACACACACACACGCCCATGCACGCTCCAACTTTTTAAATCAAGGATCATCTCAGTAAGAGGGGGGTCCTGTAGGCCTATGTGAACATAACTTTATGTTCTAAATAACCGCAGGGCATGATCACAAACTAGGTCAGTCAATTTCTGCTTTCACTTGATCATTACTTTTTCTTAAGGGGCGTTGCTCACAGCAAAAGAAAAAAACAAAACAAATGTAGTATACTTTAAAAACATGAATGGATGTTTGGATCAACTGGTATCTGCTCTGACCCAAATAGAGTCCAAATGAAACATGGCGGCTCAAACTAGTAATTGTTAATGTCCCAGAGGATTTGGGGTATTGTTTGAGCTACTGAGATGCTAATCTAATCGGCTGCTACTAGTTATAAAATCAATGCTTTGTATGTGTTATAACAAAGGTCCGAAGTTTAAAAAGTTGGAGCAAAAATCCTTTTTGCTGTGCAGTATCCAAAAGCAGAGGGAATAATTGTCCAAAGCCTCAACCAAAATAATTTATGAAAGCAAAAAAGATCAAACCAGACGTAACCTTAGTTAGGACCTTAGAGTTGCTTCCTTAGACTTTCCTTTTGCCTCTAAGAAAGCATCCTTTTTAGTAAATATATCCCAATTTCAGAAAATAGAGGCAATGACTTGGATAATGTAAAGCAGCACTAGTTGGAATGAGCGAGCAAGTGGAGCATTTGTTTCTAAAACAGTTGAAATGAGCAATGGACAGTTTTAATAGTAAGTGAAGGGCATGAATCACAGAGGTGGGGGAGATTCTTAGTTTGGCTTTCGACTTTCAGACTGTGTGTAAAACCACTGCATGCCCTCTCAAGACCGGCCATGACCTTAAAAATCATTTACACAACCTCTGCTGTTCCGCAAATTTACCCAGCTGTTTTCAAATCGCACCACTTCTACACTGTATTAAATTAGCCGTTTAACCGTTCTGTTAATATATGATTTCTGTAAACCTCACATGACACATTAACATGTGGTTTGCTCACTATCAGACCTTCAGCCCCTCCTCCCTGTAGCCCAGGGAGCCCATGAATATAGACACTAACTGTGGGCAGCTGAGGTTATTTGAATCACAGTTTGTGGGTGGAACCATAATCAAAGAGTTTCACATACTGACTCAGCAGGACAGCTGGTGTGGCCTTTTACCGCGTGAGTAATAGTTCTGGCTCCTACGCGGTCTGATATCTCTCTCAGAGAGTGATTCCACTTATTAAAAAAACTTCACTGATACACACACTCGTCCTGCTCGAAAACTATACACAGAACAAATGAGCTGCTGTGAGAGCACCAAGACTCATGCTGCCTTGTTAAAGGTCATTGTAGATGTCAGCCAGCAGCACTTCAGCACTAACTCAGCCTGAATGTGAGGTCATTCAGTATTTTAACCAAGAAGGAGTCTGAACGTCCTTGATTGCTTCGAAAAGTTTTGGATAAAAATGTGTTTTACTGAAGTTTAAATTTATTTTAGTATCTAATTACTTGCGCTTCTTCTTCCTGTTCTAACATGTCCATGTAATATAAAACACTGTAAGGGAAAAGGTCGGATAAAGATCAGCCCCTAAAATAACCTAAAATTCATAGAGGAATTTTGAATTGAGTCGAGCTGGGTTAAAAGTCTTATGATTAAATACTTGACACTGGATAGCCATATAGGATGGACTGATAGATGAAACCTATCGTTGTCAATCACAATTGAATTATTAATGTATTCAGATATATTTTTGTTACTATCAGTTTCATAATCCAAACACCCCAAACTACTGTCCTCCACAAAAGTGTATGTCTGCATCTGACACCACAAAGAACAGCAGATTTAACTGCTTTCTAATACAGTGCAAAGGAAAAGATGTTTCAACCTTTTTATTGCTTTAAGACATTCATCAAGCTCAATCAAATTTTTGTACAAGAAATATGCAAAACACACCATGTAGTGTCAAAGTGACAGCTGATTTCAAAAGAGAGAAAGAAAGACAATAACATCTTATGCAGCAAAAAAATAAGTGCATAATAAGAGATAAAATAAGAGCCTGCATGCCTCTCACTCCCTTCTTTAAAGTGGCTGACCTAATTCAACAGCGGTCCAGACGATCTGCTCTTCCAGTCTCACAACAACCGGAATAGTGAGGACCTGAGTCCAGTGACTGGTACAAAGCGCGCTGGTTCTGGAAGGTCCGTTCACTGGTCAATCAGGAGGATTCCAGGCCGCCATTACATGAAGCCTGAAGAACACTCCAAGCTAATCAGAGAAAAGGTTATCGGAAAGTATAAGTCAGGGGATGGAAACAGAAAAATCTCCGAGGCACTGAATATTCCCTGGAGTTCAGTTAAATTAGTGAAGCATGGTTGTACATGAATATTGCTTATTTTATAGCAATATTTTGATGTAATTCTAGTTTTCTTTTTTTAAGAAATCCGTTTTCACTTTTACATTAAATGGACTTTTTTTGGTAATTTTCCTTGCGAAAAGAAGAAATTTGCATGATCATGATTGATTTGTAAATATAATACAAAAGGTAAAATATCCAAGGGGGTAAATACTTTATGTAGCTCTGTAATTTATATGAATTAATATAAGGTGTCCACCTACAAACAATCCCAACATCTTTTTCATTGAGCTGGGAAACGCCACACTGGAGTCAGCATCCGATGCGAAGCATCCAGTTCCACAGTTAATGTTCAACCAGATTTCTACGACTTTTTTCAGTGTTTCCTCTTTCGATAGCCAATGCCCTGTCAGAAGTAAAACAAAGATTGCTTTTTTTTTTTTTTTTTAATTCCCATCCTTTTTACTCCTTACAGACTTGTTACTATTAGAAAAAGTTGCCATTCTTACCCAGACAGGGAAAGGCTTTTTATAATTTATCTGTAAATTCATCCGAACAGAATACGAGCCTCTGTTTGTGTTTCCCTTAAGCGTTAATTCAGGCATTTGCTCATTTTGAATAGAAACAAGTTTGGATTTGTAAAAAAATGGTGACACTCTGTTACTGCTTTAAATAAGAAAGATCGGAGACTCGCCATCAAGGTTTTCACCGCTCATCTTATTTGTTCTTTTCTTAAATTCACAAAATAAAATAATTATTCAGCTGTCACTTTATAAATATCCCTAGGATAATACAAATTGGAATGAAATAGAAAACAACTTAAATTTTATCCACATTTAAATATTTTCAAGCAAAAAAAAAAAAAGGTGCAGAAATTGCCTTCATTCATTCCTCCATCCTGAGGCAATGTCTTCAGGATGGAGGTCTTAATTCATTTTACATTAATCAAGAAAATGTAGCATTGTAGCAACTACTCTTATGTATGTACTCCTATGTCCTACTACTAGAAGAGTAATAGAATCTCTTTTATATTATAAATCCATAATTTCAACCGGACAATTTATGATGTTATTATTAATTGGCTATATTCTGTCATTCTCAACAGGGGTTAGCAATAAAACAGCTGGAGTTCAGGCTTTGGCCTCAGAACTCGCGGCTTCTTGCAGCATTTCAGCTTATTTAGTTCTGGAGAAATCACATAAGAAGATCTTGCACAGGAACCCATCGACCTTGAGCAACACTGACGCCTTAACATTTCCACGCATATATTCATTCGTTTTGTTTCGTGAAAATGCTTAGCGTTGAAACGTTTTCTATATTGACGACTTAGGTCTAAGACTGGTCATTCTCATTCCTCCTTGACGATTGGTTAAAAAGATGTTCCTGTAGACCAGTGGCTTTCTACGAGCCACAGCTGACCTGCAGGCAAACTCTATCCAGCTTGCAAAGAATTAAAAATCTCAATAAATCAAGAGCAGACCAAGAGAAGAATCAGGCAGCCTCCCTCAGAGTGCTACTTTATCATATCAGAGCACTTGGTCTCTCACTAATGTGGTAGAAACACACACCAAACCTCCTGCTGGAATTAATTATACCAAGTACTAGAGTTGGTTAAGCATATTCTTTTTCTCTTTTTCTAAATTATTGTAGTGTTACACTTGTATTCCATCATCTGATTTGATCAGTGAGGATAGAAAGTGATTTAGCTTCCTTGTACCATGAAGTTTGGCATCTTAAATGCAGGGTTAAAACAAGAAGAAAAACATTACAGCTCCCAGCCATGGATTAGATTGCTGTCTGTTGCATCCTTCATCCTGGCTAACTCATTAGCTTATTAGTCGTATGTTTCGGAGTGACTTGGATTAAAACTAACGATCACGTCGTGACAAAAGGCATCATAGAATGTGACACCTTTTGTAGTGCGACTCACCCATTCCTTGCAAAGCGACGTCACAGACGTGTCGTGAAATATAACGCACAGATGGTGCAGTACATAATCTGAAGTGCTACTTGAGCAAGAGAAATGTGAGGCTGCAGCGGCAGCAGTGGGCGTTAGCAGGAACTAGATTGCATAACTCATTGTTTATTGACTTTGATGCTCACAATAGAAAGAACAAACAGCAGAAATGCAACTCTGTTGTTAGATTTAAGCAAAAGAATATGCTAGAAGCAGACTAAGTAAACATGCATATTAAGTGAATATGAATTGCTGTACCACCTTGAAAATGAATTAATGTAAACATGAATAATGATTCCAGCTGCTTGTCTGGATTTCTATTGCATGGCAAAGTGAAAGTGCACAGGTTTTCCAATGAGTTTCCAAGGTTGCAACACCTTTTTTGTGCACATCTGAATGGATATTTTCCTCAAGCTAAATATTAAACTCTTTTTTGCCACTATACATATACAGTATTTAGCTTATTTTATTATTTTGCTACTTATTTGCTATTTAGTGCAAACATGATTGTGTAAAGATGTAAAATAGTGGAGAGCAGAACACTGAGAACTTTTGCAAACCGAGGTTTTGCAGCAATAAATCAGAAATCGGAAGCTGTGTTGTATTTACATTTTGAAGTCGGAAAGGAAATCTGAGAATGATCTAAAACCTAAATTGAACTATAGAGTCACAGCCCAGTGGGTTTTGCTAGATTTTCAGAGATCATTTTTACTTCTACTTGAATACTTTTACTATCTACTGACCCAGTTGTGCCATTTCTAGGTTAAGTGTATGTATCAGAAGGATCCAGCAGTGGGTGAAAGACAAAGAGGAGCGCAAATACTGAAGGACAGGTGGAAGTGACAAAGGGACCAGAAGAGCTAATCACAGGTGAGAGGAAGCAGCTGGGGAAGCGAGCAGGCAGGGGCAAATAGCAGGTTGAGGGGAAGGTGAAAAAGAACGTAAGGGAAAACCTAAAACTGAAATAAACAGTAAGCAAAAAGGAACGCTGCACTAAGAAAACAAGTCCAAAGCAAAAATGCTGAGAACTTGTGAACCAAGTCAAGGAATAAACTAAAAAGGCAAAATCTAAAAAAATAAATAATCCATGAGTGCAGCATACAAACAAATGAGTTTCCAAGTTCAATAGCTGGACATGCTCATTACCCAGCAGATTCAAACCCAGCCCATGCTGGAATGTTTTAATATACACATACTGAAGCAACTAACTGTGCAGACTAAACAGTAGGACCTAGTTAAGCCACCATTCCTTACGGGAATGTGCCTGGCAACGTTATGGTGTGGAGGAGGTGAAATATCGAAACTACTTTTGTTGCATGCTGTTTCGCAGGTTTAGTACTGTTGTATGTTCATCCCAATATTTGTTACTTATATGAAGTCGGCGAACTGAGGCAATTTGTTCCGCTAGATGTGACTTAACCACAGTGAGAACGCTTCAGCTATTTCTAATAGCAGGCAGGCGGGTTATGTTAGAAAGATTGATGGAGGTATTCTTATTTTGTCCTGTTGAAGATACGTGTATGTGAGTTTAACATATGGTTTGAACTCCTACTCATCCATAAATTATTGTGTACCAGAGAAAGAAGCAGCTTTTCCTTGAACGCCTTTACCGCCCCTGATATCACCGGTCACAATCACAAGACTGTTTTAAGTGTGTTAAGCTGTGCTTGGTCTCAGGTGGAGGCACATTTAACCATTATGAATTGTATTTACTCTCTGGAAGTTAACTTCAGCAAACATTTGTTCACCCCCACATCTAATTAGCCCAGTGTATTTACCAAGGAGGTCTTCTGCACACTGTCTAAGTTCAAACAAAACTGTAGTCCCCGTGCTCATTCAGCACATTCTGCATCCTCTGCTCATTTACGCCGAAGCCTCTCGCTGGCAGTTAATTCTTCCTAATTCATCACAGTGTTTGCTAATTAGCCAGCAGCTCTGGGATTTTCTCAAGTAGAGTCAACACATCAGTTCCTTTATTTTTTCATCCAAGAAATTTTGTAGTTTTGAACTTAATGTGGTGTAGGCCCTCTACGATGAGCTACTTTGTCCTAAAAACGATAAAGAAATATTTTATTGTCTCAAGCCAAGCTTCTCAGTTTTCTAGGTTTTTATACTCCGGACGGTTTAAAAGAAGACACTTTTGCTTCAAACTGAATTTAGAAATGTTGACTATAAACTGGTTGTGCTTCGGAGGAAGGATAATTCATCATGGGGAAAAGGTGGCACCATACCAGCTTGGCTTTTAAAGCAAAATTTGCTGCTGGGGTAACCCACAGAAGGAGAGAGGCTTTTAGGTCAAAATAGGTAATGAGATTAATCTGCATTATGTAATATTAACACGCGAAACTTTTGAGATGAATTGCATGCGTTAACGTTGACAGCCCCAGCTTAAAACCGAACCAGGTCCAGATAACTGACGTTTTTGCACATGCCTTTTTAACGAGGTCTCTTCCCTCTCGCTCTCAGCCAGTCTAATTCCCGTTTGATGCCAGATCTATTTTGATTACATCCTCTACAAGCATTACAGTGGTTAGCAGGTGGACTAGAGATTTATATCATAGGCCAAATTTTTACCAGTTCTACTTTGCGTATATCCCGCAC
This sequence comes from Alfaro cultratus, assembly GCA_903066825.1. Lineage (NCBI taxonomy): Eukaryota > Metazoa > Chordata > Actinopteri > Cyprinodontiformes > Poeciliidae > Alfaro > Alfaro cultratus. Next base: position 66,979 of record CAEFZX010029041.1, read on the forward strand.
ATAACTAATTAACACATTTGTGAACTTGCTGCTATGAGGAGGAGTCCTGGTGTGTTTTGTCTTATTTCACATGTTATCCATCCATCCATCCATCCATCCATCCATCCACTTCCTGCTCAAAGTTAATCTGGTTCATGGTCACAGCTGACAGGAAGCAGTTGCACTCCTGACAGGTGGCCAGACCATCACACGGTCAACACAAAGGGGGATAGAGGACAGACAGTTACACACAGAAACACACACATTCATACATGTGCATACACAGGCTGACATAACAGAGACACCAGCAGAGTGTTGAACTTAGCGCCTCCATCCTAGACATCACACCACCAGGTACATGGTGGTAAAGGTAATGTAGTAAGAATAAAGCATTATAATTGCATGTTGAAATTTCTCAATAAAATTTTACTGTACGGTATTTGTAGTTGACTATATGGACCAGAATAGAACAGAAACATCTTTTACTGTCCCAAAATGGGGAAATTCAGCATTTCATTGAACAGGATTGAAATGAATGAGGTTGTTTTAATATGAGTTTGGACAGAATTGGTTTAACTCAACATAAAGTTGGTCTATTTGTTTCATGAATCGTCTTGTGAAGGCAGTTATGAACTGCCGCTGTTAAAGTAAATCTGTTTAGAGTTTCTATTTACACAGAGGAGTAACTACAGCTTTTTCAGAGATAACTCATTCTTCATTGATGTGACAGTTTAACATTGTCCATCTTCTCCTTGCCACCATTGTTTTGTGTGAAACATCTGCTTTGAATAACTACCACAAATGCAGTTCATTTAACACACAATGACACTAGATTTCGCTGTAAGATGCCTTTCAAAGATTGGAATCCTCTGTATGTTTTACTACAGGAGAGGACGTCCACATGTCAATGTTTTTCATCCTATTCACTATAATCTTCATCTTTTTAAACGTTTGACCTGAAATCATCTAAGTCACGAAAGGTGGACGTAAGCCGGCGCCAATAGTTGGATCATGGGTTGTAAAAGATTGATGGCAAAAGCAAATAGTCATCAATGTGTACAAGGAGATCAAGAATCAAACACATATTTTTTATTTGCATTGTGATGCAAATGACTGCAAGCACTAAATGTTCTTTGCTAAATTTGAAGTACAATTCAGAATGCCCATTAGTAGCGTTCTCTTTATCACGCACAACAAAATAAATTAATAGCTGACCAGATGAGAGGATATATAGGAGGAACAAGGTTTGTTGTGATCAGGAAGCAGAAAAGGGAGAGGTCCTTCAATGAATGACTCGGAGAGAATAATCATTTAAAAGCGCTTTTCAAGGCATTCACTTTCCCACCATAACAATCGACCCCTCTGTTTTGGTTGCTCTAAATAAAGAAATGGTCATTATCTTCCCTTGGAGATCCACTGAGACCTATTGACGGAAGGCCTGTTGTGTTGGCAAGTGAGCAATGCCGTCTCGTCACTGGGCATAAATACAGTATTGATTAGCCATTCTACACAGCTTTCTCTGTCATTTTTTTCTACCCAGCTCGCCATGAAGAATTAGGGGACAGTAATCACCTCGCGTCCTGCAGGCGGGATCATCTGCTAGTCCGAAACCCAATAAATCCTATTCACACACTCGCACCGAATCCACCTGTCACCATGAAATATTCACCAGACAGAGCATGGAAATACTGCTGTTGTTGTTGTTTGCTGGCCTAAAAATCAGGTCAATTTATATTTTCTTTTTTCTTTTTTCTTTTTTATAGTTTGTAGCTAAAGAAATGCCTCTCCTTGAAACCAAAGTACTCACATTCCAGGCATATATCCAATATTTGGACTATGAGTTTGGCATTTCATCACAAGTAATGAGAGGAAGACAGTTTCTGCGGGATTTCCATATTGGGCTCCGGCTTGCTGCGCAGGCGGTACAACTTGTACACTGGGAATGTATCGAGACTAACACCAGCGGAGAGAAGATCTCACTCCATCCATGCTGCAATTTCTGCCAAGCAATTAGGTTTCAGTCGGAAATTTCACCCGTCTGGTGGAAACGTCAGACACTCTGTCTTTTAAGAACGTTTAAAGTAACAGGACTGAGCAAGCAAATAAAATTTACACAAATATTTAAAAATGCGTGTCTTGTAATGAGTATATCGGCTGCTGGATCCTTTTCACAGTTTATCACGTTGCAGCAATAAACTTTAATGCATTTCATTGGGAGTTTATTTACGAAACCATCACAAAGTAAATATGAAGTGGAAGAAAAATAACTCATGGTGTCGACAATTTTATAGTAGTAATTATTCCTGAGTTACAGTTGTTTTTAGATATATTTCTACCAGTTTTGTACACCTAATGTCCATTCTGTTTTTGCAAAATCGATTCATTTGTACCTCAAGCTATTGAGTGTGACAAGTCTTTTTTTTCCATTCTTTTTTAAATAAGTAAGTACGACCATTACTATTTAAAATGATTTTTTTTCTGGGCTGGATCTGAAGATGCTCTACTGCCCCAGTGTTGTCTAGCTAATGACGCAATGAGACCATATTGAATAAATACTGACAGAGGAGCTGGCAAATCAGAAAATGATCTGCAGTAAAGAATAACCAAACAAAGGATGAAGAAGGGGGTTGAAAAAATAAAATTAAACAACAAGTCATAAAGAACTGATAAAAAGTTAGGAACATTTTAATCAGTTACATTGGTGTCTCATCAAGACTGTCAAAAAAATCTGAGAGCCCTTAAATAACATCATTTTCTGAAAAAGGATATCAGTTTAAAAATATTACTTTGTCAGAGCTTGAAAGTGTATAATTAGCTTTTATAAATATTCCTTCAGGGAGTCCCCCGGATTTGTAAACTATATATTTCAGTCATTTCTCAGAGTAGGATGATGCAGCCTCTTCGTTTTTATCTCCTTCCAACTAGAGCTTTAAGTTATGCCTGATTTTCTGAACCTTGAAGGCGGGAAGCGAAAACTCTTCCGATACTGCATATCACCAACTTAAACCAAGCAGAAGCAGGAAGGGGTTTGTTATTTTGACTTATTTTGGCCAAAGGGCCTAGCGATCTTGTAGTTACTAAGGAGACTCTGTATAATTTTTAAGGCAAATGCTGGGAGTAAAAGTGCTACAGGATGGCTCTGAACGAAAACAGTAAACGCTCAAATTCATAAATTCCTGTAGTGAAGTTCAGACCTCATCGCTGTAAAACAGCCGAGGGGAGATTTGTGGCAAGTTGGGTGATAAAGGGACAGGCCGAGCATCTGAGCCTCTCATGAAAACACTGAGTGGTTTTCTGTTTAACTTGGCAACATTTCAGAGCTGTTTATTATGTGACTAAATTAAATAACAAAGATCTGCAATGATTATTTTTGAGTTAGGTTTTGTAAAACCCACACACCCCTGCCACAGAAGTTAAAGGAGTCGTCCTAATTGTGTCGTGGAAGACTCATTAAAAGTTCCTCAAAAATCTAATTAAGTTGAAAAGACATAATGAAATTCCACATTGACTTGAGATAAAGGATATTTTTAAAATGCCTTTTTTTTATTACAAAATCTTATTTTATGTTTTCAGAAAAATGACAGTTGAACACTTTGTGTTGGTGCACACTCGGATGTCCTGATTCTGGGTCGCAGGGAAATGGCGCAGATACTTGACATCTCACTTTTTACCGTCATCTCGAATGAGACGGGCCATATTGTGTTGTTTTTGTTGTTGTTGTTGTTGCTATTTTCTAGTACTAAATGTAGCACACTTTATTAAACAATGGTGTTTTTGTAAAAGTGAAAATTTGAGATCAGCACACATGAAAAACTGCAGCGCCATCCCCCTGCCGCAAGAATTACGATATCCGTGCAAAACGTTACAGAGCAAATAGGAAAGATCTGATTGAGGAAAATCGAGTAAACTGCTTTTCCACTGATTTTTGAAAATGTCGTAAGATATATTTATATTTTTTAATTGGTACATTTTTAAAATTTCTTAACTGTTTTAAGAGATTTTTCCTGTTAGAAAATAAACTTCTTGAATGAATGAAATCATTCTAAGTTTAAATATGCCTGTGGTGTGAATAACTTTGGGTTTCACTGTAACTACAAATAGCTGTTAAATATAGTGAGGTCAAACATGCTTGAATCCATCATTTTTCCATAGACTATAAGGAAAAATCATCTACAAAGCATCATATTTTGTGGTATCTCTACTACCACAAAATATGAAATATTAATTAAAAATCAGCAAAGTCAGTTCATCACTTAATTGGGCAGAATATGGGCATTTACAGAAAAAAGTAGGAAAAAAACCCATCGGAAGAATTGTATTTATTTTACTAAAGGTTGTGTGGAACACTCAATTTGAGCTTTTGAATCTTTCACTTAGTGGATTATGGCTAAATGAATCACACTGTCTCAATACTGAGCCAGTGTGATTTAGATACGCCTACAAGCAGCCGCATCGATTGCAATCATTCACAAATTGTGAATTTCATTGACCAGACAGGATTTCTAATGAAAATAAATCATTTCCTTAGTATGGGAAATCTAATTAAAGGACACTTAACAAATAAAAAAAAAAGGATTTTGGAAACTACTCTTATCACAATTCTTTTCTTGATGGGTAAATTTAGATAAACCAGGATTAAAGATTCAGGTCAGGCGGCACAAAATCAATAAATCAGCAAAATGTCATTCTGTACGTCAGTATTTCTCCCTGGTGGAGTGTAGCTTCAAGCCGTCACGTACACACAGGAAGCATAAAAGAGTCACGAAATAAAGAAAAAAAATGTTTGTTTTTTCTGTCAGAAGAGAAAATACATAATGCATAAAAAAAAAAGAAGCAATAAAATGTTAAAATACACAAATACCTTGTTTTCGCTGTGGCTTCTGCAGAGCTAATGCTGTCACACAGAACAACACCAAAACAACACATATGCACCGCTTCCCGTTGATAATGTCGACAAAAACTGGCAGCTGCTAGCTTACTGTCAGGTGCACAGAGGCAGACAAACTCTCTCCTTTCCAGTCTCGTCGGGAATTTAAGGTCTTATTCTGGGCTTAGTTTGGCTTTAGAAAGCTCTAACAGAGTGTAAATAAGTCTCCTGTTGGCATGGCTACTCATCACAACAGATCACTGCTGAAAAGTGCCAGAACAACCAAGTGAATTTATTTAAATAGAACAGAAACAATCCAGTGTTTCACAGCAAAAAAGAAAACAAACAAAAAAACAACATTATATTAGCAGACATACTGTAACAAGTTGCCACTAGAGTTTGGCTTTACCAGAATTATTTTACATAATTTAATTTTTTTTAAAAAGTGCTTACTGTTTAAAGATAGTTGTTGGTTTTTATACAGCTCTCTCAAATCCCAAGCGGCTAGAAGAACATTTAAATGTATGCAAAAACAAAGCTTAGGGATTAACCCGAAGGAAGAAAAAAAGAAAGAAAGAAAGATAGAAAGAAAGGAAGAAAGAAAGAAGAAAATGAGGAAAGATAGAAAAGATATTAGTATGCATTATTTAAAACATCTGCAGCAATAAATGGTTGTCTGGTTATTTTCTACAATTTGGTGGAAGTCTTATTGTCACCATTTACGAGTTTCATAGTGTAAAGAAGTATTTATCTTTCAGATGTCTACCCATCTCTAATCACAAATTGAAGAAATGGCAGAAAAAACCCCAACAACAACAACAACGAAGAATGCAAAGAATAGAAGAAAGGATATTGACTAGATGCATACTCCTAGTAAATATCTGGCCAGTCAGGATTTTGGCCGATATTGATTGATTGATCGATTTTTTTGTTTTTTTTTGTATGAAATGTTGATGCGTATAGCAAGAAAGTTGCTAAGTTGGCAACAGTAGAGTGGCTACTGTTAACTGCTAGTTTGGAGGCATGACCCCGTCTGTCAGTCAACTCTCTCTCATTGCAGAGGAAAAACTGGACAGTGGTTCATTTTTAGACCTTAGACTGATACATATAAAGCAAATCTTATCCACTGATCTTATCTACCTCGACAATCACCAACTTCCCAATATTAAGGAAATCGGGGCCGATTTATCAGTCCTTCGGTCTTCTAGTTCAAGGTTGCAGAGTGAACACGAAGGAAACCCAGACATCACTCTCTCCAGCAACAGAAGGGATCGTCCCATCAGTGGGGTCTGTTTCCAGTGGAACCATAACTCCGGACTTAGAGGAGCTGACTCTCATCCTCAAAGATCCTTCAACGTCTTCCAGCTGCTGAAGATCACACCACAAAGATACCAGCAAAATGTGCTCTTATGGCTCCAGAAAGCAGCTATTTAGGTCCTGATCTTTTCATATCTTATAGATGTCGACTGGCTCAAACAGGGATCAGAGCCAAAGCAAACTGAAACAATAACTTGCATAATGCAGAGCCGAGTGTTTAAAGAATATTCAATAAAAATATAGGCTGGAGATCTAAGCTTTTTGCCAAGCTTTTCTGTCTTTGGTTCAGGAAAACTAACATTATGCTACTGTTTATTCCTCAAGGCTAAGAAATGAAAGTTGGAGGGAATGAAGAGGCTCCATTGGAGGAACAAACAGAGCAACCCACAGCTACTCCGGTTCATGTTTCCTGTATATTGTAAAGTATTTAATTAATAAAACTCACAAGGCTTGCACAAGGTTCTGCATACATAACGAGGACTGATTAGAGGCAATGTCCGCTTTATGTGCTGATGATAAACATTGCTGTGATTAATGTAACTAAAATGGTTTCAGAAGTGTTTGACTTGTATTCAAATTGCATTGTGTGCTTCTGCGAAGCCTGACGTTCAAACCATCAGCCATGCGAAAACAATTTTTTATTCAACAGGTGAAATCTAATGTTGGAAACATAAGCTCACCCGTACGGTTGTAAAACATTTTTTGATCACCAGTCAATAACCCACTAACATCGTCACAGACTCACACAACTTAAGTTCTTCAATAGCTTTAAAAAAAACGGTGAGGCTTGAGTTTGTATCTAATGTAGACGATGCTGGTCTTGTGTGACCTTATCCATACTCCTGTGTGACAACAACATTTTTTTTAGTTTTTTTGACAGTTTGAACAATCCTAATTAAAAAGTGATCATTTATTCCTGCACATTTCAACCCGTATTATCAAAAGACAGCTATGAGTAAGATGAAAATGAAATGCGCAACGTTAAGACTTGCATTCCGAGAATCCAATAAGAATGACCAAAACATCCTGGTAGCTGAAAGCCGTCTCCTCCAGGCTTCCCACATTCGTTCTTATTTGCAATAAAATGCAAACATGAAACACAGAAATCATGAAGATGATTCTTTCTAAGACGTGTAAATAAGACATAATCCGGAATGAGTTGCTTTCATCCACATCTCCAAAGCAATTTAGAATTTGCCACAGTTTTACTGCTGTCAGCGCAAAGCAATTACTGTAAAACATCTTCAGAGATGCTTCACAAACACCTCTGTTCATCCTCCGCCTCTCGAGTTGGCTTTCTTATATCTCTCCATCAGACGCGGGGAAATCTTTGCGCTGAACCAAAGTCCCGTGTGTTTGCTTCTTCGTGTTTGGTCTCATCCCTCGTCCAAAAACAACGGAGGGATGAAGCTACATTTTAACAAAGGGCAGACAGTCTAAGCATGTAAAGTTCACGAAATACTCAGCCGTTTGTGGCAACGTTGTTTCACAATCCATTAGGATCTTTTGTTTTATGTTACTGCAACATTATCGCCCTGCCGTTGCAGACTGTACATCATGCTTAGCTAAAAGGACATGCACAAGACAGTTTATTAGGCACATGTGTTCAATTGCTTGTCACCACTATTAACCAGTCACATGTGAGCAACTTAATGCATTGAGGCATCTAGAGGCGGGTGTAAGTGACTGAGGCTGCTACCAGATGGGCTGCACGGTGGTTTAAAAAACTACTGATGCACTTGGATTTTCACCCACAACCATCTCTCAGGTGTGCAGAGGATGGTTTGGAAAACAAACCAAAACACCTTGCAAGCAGCATTTGTGTAGACAAAACATAACTAGTGAGAATGTGAAGTAGAATTCATAAAAGAAACTTGTAGTGCCTTGAAGCAGATCCACAGGGAAAAGGTTGCTGGGTGCAGTGGGCTGCAACATTCAGCTTATCAGTTCGTTACAGTTCATTTGTATTGAAATGAATTCACAGCAAATATTGTTTGCACTTTACAATAATAATAACAATAATAATAGTAATAATAATAATTTCAGTCAGACATATTCCAATTGATCCTAGTTATCCCACACTACAGGAAGCTCAGTCAATTACTCACAATAGTTTTACCTCTTAACTGTCCTTATGACAGCTAAAAAGTTTTTATGGACCTATTAGACAACATGTAAGCATTTTGAGGGTGACAGCGGAAAAGTTAATAAGATTCTAAGGAAATCTAGTAAATGTTATTGAGTCGTTGACTTGCGGCATTCAGAACGAAGCGACAGCAGAAACTCACTTGCGTTATTTCGTTGACTTTACAGCAATTCCTCATGCTGAGCATACAGAAAGATGGAAAGATCAGAGTTTGGGATGAACAACATGGCGGGGATGCTTCATTCTGCTTTGTATCAACGGTTCAGGTTGCCACTTTGTGGTCTTTCGAACTGACCGAAACTTAACTAAACGCCTCAGTCTCCATGAGTGCAGTGCGTGAACGCAGCATCTCTATCTGAACCCAGAGTATCGGTTACCCAGAAGATTTTCATCTGCCAAAAAAAACAAAACAAAAAAAAAGTGTGTGTATTGCAGTCACGGAAATCAACACTGTGTATAAGCTACAGTCACTGCATTTTATTGGAAGATATTTCTTCTTGAAGCCTTAGTGCCCTTGAATGAGCAGTAAATGGAAAGGAAATGGGGAGGAGAGGAGAGGGAGAAGACATGCAGCAAACGTTTCATGTTACATTGCACTGTCTTTTTGCTTTTTCTAGCTTTATAATCTTTGATTTTTGCCAAATTCCGTCATTTGTTTGTCATTATTTGTTTTAAATGGTTTCAACACCTGATGGCAAACAATTTTTTCCCCCCCAGGAGGCAAGTAAGTAAGTAAGTAAGTAAGAAAGTTGCGTTAATATGAACATCTTTAAGCTTTTTTTTTTCCTGAGCGAGTTCTGTTAAAAAACAAGAAATTCACCCCCTTGATTTTTCATTCAAAGAGCAGATAAACTGACAAGGCTGAGGAGTTTATTTATAATATCAAAGGGAAGAAGAGCCTTCAGCTTTGCCAAGCCAGCAAAAGCTTTCAAGGTTCAGCTGCTACAAAATGAATGTCTCTCTGTTCCATTACAAATAGCATAAAATGTGAAAGAAAAAAATAATTTATAATAATAAAGAAAGAAAAGAAAAGAAACTTTACTCCAACAATGAATTCCAACATTTGTTAAGGATGTTGTGTGCAATGAAAGACAAGGATTGGGAGAAAATGCCTTTTCTGAAAACTCAATTATTGTCTGTCAGTTCCAAAGGAAGACAGTTCTCATATTGAGGACGCATTTCTTAATGGAAACCTTGGAAAAGCACAATCTCTGCTGTAATGGGAACAATAAGGTAAATATTGACGCGGCCGGGCAGAGCCATGAGCGAGTTGTTCAGAACAACATGGAAACTTTGTTTGTTGTGGACAGAAGAAAATCTAATAAAGCCGGACATAATGCAGCACATTCTGATCCCTCGCAGTAGAACTTTTAACATCTTGACCCGTAAAACCTCAAGTTCAACAAATATCACTTCATTTCATGCTTTGTTCTTAAGTGTTTATTTTCATGCTCTACATTATGGGCTCTAAATATTAATACCGTTTCACCTTTTAGTAGTTTATTGGATTCATTATGGTTTCATCTTTTACTTAGTTCAGTGAAGTGAGTTTGTTGATTAATGCATTTTATCCAGAAGGTTAAATTCTTTTTGCTAATAAACTTGTATATTGGAGATGAGTTGTAAAATATTTATCCCACACCTTCTCACTGCTAAACAGTCTAGTTCATAAATGTCAGTGTTCCTGGCAGTTTATTTGATCCCCCCAACAATTTTACGTTGGTGTGTGTGTGACGTTGCCACCCACACACCACCAGCAGCTCTTTCACAAAGCAAAGTTATTTGTACGTAGAAAAAAAAAAAAGTAACCCAGGTTTGAAATCTACCCTTTAAGTAGCGCGTCACTCGGTGGGGACATTTGGGGCTCATTGCACATAAACAGAAAATCCGACGTGCGGCGTAAAGTCATGTTTAGAAACCGAGGTCAATTTCACGACAGCGTTCACAGTAACTCAACCACAAACCATTTTTCATCCTGAAACTGCAACAAAGGACATAATTATATGTATTTGTGTCATGCCAACTCTGGTGTGCTGCCAGGTCTTGCATCAAAAGATTATTCCTAACCTTTTACTGGAGAAAATGCTAATTTGTTAGTATTTGGATCATGGATTTGGCTCTGACGAAGAAGTGCAGAAAGGAGAGCAAACCTCAGCCTGCTGAAATAACATGTCTGCATGTTGGCGGTGCCATTTGCCTTCTCACTGCAGGATAAGTCACAGACGTCTCTGATTGCGACATGAAAACAAACTTCAGAGAGCCGAACGCGCCTTTGACCTCACGGGTTCCCTCTGCCGTGCACAGAGCTCCCCGGCTTGCCCGTGTGTAGCTTCAAGCTGCAGAGCCACAAGAATAGAACAGCACTGCTCAGCCGACTCCGTCATACAGACATCAGCGCGGGCAAAAGCTATTTTAATGTTCTAACTTTGCAGTGAAAAGCTTTGAGCAGAAACGCAGAATGATTTATACGCAGGTGGATGTGAGCAATTTCCCGACCTGCCCTGCGTTTACGAAACCCATAATTTAGAACGCAGCTAATTTATAATCTGCCGGGGTCATTTGTTATTTAAGTACAGCTGCCCACGCTGCACCTCTCCGCCAAGCACTTTCCTCTGTAGTGAGTCGATTAACCTCTGCTGGTGAAAGCAGAAGTGGTTGAGACTTTGCCAAGGTCACAGGTGCTGCCCTTTGCTGCTCACCCTTAAATCCCTGGAGGTCACAATTGCCCTCTCAGCGGCCATTCCGGCCTCCTGATCTTTATGGAAAACGACAAGCAAAAACACCCATTAAATAAATTAAAACTCTGAATGTTTATTGAAAGAGTAACATAGTAGCATCACACCACTACTAAGAAGCTTAATGTGAAGCATATTGGTTTTTTGTGAATCACAAGACAAACAGGACGGAAAGCTTATTATTTAAAAAAAATGTTTCCAGGTTTGATTTTTGCATATTCTTTATGTTTGACGTCGCTGAGGAGCTCCCAGGACGAGCGTCCGACTCAAACAGATTAATGGCGCTTTTAAGTTGCCTAATTACAGCTTTCAAGATAATGAAGGTCACCGCTTCTTGTGTGGGAAACAGAGCATGTTATGCGAGGAGAGAGGAGTTCATTTAACTTGAGAAATGGATTAAAGTCTCCCACTTAACCCCAGACCCAAAACACTCAAAACCTGGTAAACACGAAACCTAAAGAGTCACAGCTGATCAGTTGGAAAGCACACATCTGCTGTCCTAGCTTGCTTTGTCTTTAGTATTTCTGTAGGTTTTGCGAAAGTTCTAACGAGACTGATGCGATGTAGAAGAAAAAATAACAATCATGCAGAAAAAGTGAAATCTATTAATTTGCTCTATTCAAATTGTTTATTTTTGTTTCTCCACACAGCACAGTCTGTCTGGGTGTAGAATTCATTTGGATCCGTAGCTACAGCCTTGCGGTCGCAGTTTGTCCACCGTGTGTTTCAAGCGGCCAGAGACTATTTAATGAAACTGAGAGGACTGTGTAGTACATCGTCACTTAAAGTAATCAGTTTTGTCGCATGAACATGTTTACAAAAACATATTTTTAAAGTAAAAACGGCTGAATGAAGTGAACTCAAAAAGTGCTACAGCTCGACTCCTAATAAGCTGTGCAAGCCCAGTTTCGGGTTGTAAATGCACTAAACTCCCTTCATGTCCTATCAGTCAGTAAATGATTAAACTGAAATATTAACAGTGGCTCTGGTCATATTTCAACAGATGTGTCTAAAAGTAGCTGCGGAAGGATTTTCTTCACAATCTAAACAGAGGTTAAGAGGTATTGAAAGAAAAGGTGGAAATGCAAGAACAAATAAACAACAAAACTCAGGTCAATGAAATAAAGACAAATGAGAGATACTGAATATGCAGCTTTTTCTTTGCTTGATGGCATGGCAAGCTTTTTATAATAACTGATCATTTACTGGTTGACAACCAAGTCTGTGTGCAGCATATTATAATTAAATTGATAGAAAATCGCAGTTCAGGGTTTTGTGGCATTTTTCACTTTAGTCCGTGTAATTTTTCTTGAAGACTTTGCTTTGTCCTTCACTGATAAAAACCTGACTAGGCTGCTTTGTTCAGACTACATGCGCTATTGAAACCTGTTTCTCCGAACTGTGTTGCAGACAAACAGAAGTTCTCGCTGCAGAGTGAGGTTAGCTTGCGTCATGTGGGAACACTTTTAAGGGAGATTTTGTGATGCTAAAGCACGTCTAAGTTAAAAATAAATAAATAAATGCTTACAGTAAGTCAATTTATGGGATTGTAAATGTAACGCATTCATCCTGCATTTTATTTTACATAATAAACCACATCACTCTGTGGTTGATCAAATGAAAGATGTACTTATCAGCGGTGTTCATGGGCAGTGCTCTAATATACCGTACAATATATAGTCTGGTATATTGTGGTTTCACTACAGGATAACATTTAAAAAAGCCACGGTTTTCAAACAAGTGAAAAATTCCATCACAAATTGTTGCAGCTTATATTCCTTTTAATGACGCGGCACAGCTAGTGATCAGTTTTCTTCTGCTGTATGGACCAACTAATAATGAGAACTACACATAATAATTTTCCTGTATCTTACACTATGCAATTGCACAGGTGAATAACTTTATAGATGCTTTTGTTCTTAGTCCATGTGGAAGGAAATCACTAAAAGATGCTCTCTGCCTCCAGGTGTCAAGAAAGTTGACCTTCGACTGGAAATTCTAAATGGTCTGGTTTCCTTCCTGAACTCAGGATGTGTGGAAGTTGCATCTTAAACCCAAGGGTCTGCTTATGTCTTGCAGGACAGTTCACAGAAAACAACACATGAAGGTAAATGGCAGCCACATGTTGGTGGTGATAATCATTTTCTGAAGTAGAACTAATAAAACACCAAGGTAGAGACATGAGAGGAACTGCAGAGAAACTGACTGCACAAACAAATCAGCAAGACCACACAAAACAGGCATGGATAGATCAGACAATCAAAGTAAATAACCTGATGAGTTTAACTGGTGGGAGTGGGAGGGGATTGATTGAGTGACATAAGAATCAGACGAGGGCTAATTAGGGGAAGTCACTGCAGCCGAGTGAGAACCAGAACAGAGAGGCAGAGGTAAAGGGAGAATTAACAGAAATACATGCAAATGTTTATTGAACAAACCTAAACAACTAAAACCGAAAAGGGAGAGTGGAGAGTGAGACCAGTGGATCAAAAAAAGAAAAGAAAAAGTAATGCAAGTTGTTTGTATGAAGCAGTCAGTTTCTTCTGACTAGAAGCAATGTGAGTGTTTTGCACCAGAGTTCCAACTTGAATCTGATCATTGGTGGAGTGAGTTAAGGGCAAGGAGACAATAACCTTAAAGTCTTGGAGTTTGTCAGAAAAATTGATTTTAAATTAGATCCCAGTGAGAAAAGATGCTGCGCAATTATGTGGAGGATTATTTTAATGCCTATCATTTTTTCATTGACTTCCATGAAGGGCATCAACACAATTTGATGTCATTTTTCAACTATTTAAATAAAAGCAAGCAAATTGCTTCTCCTGTATAATATGCTACATCTTCTACCTTGCTTTATTACCTTTGTTTTTATTATTCTGTTTTGGTGTCCATTAGTTTGAATGCTTTTAAGCTCAGCTGTATTTTGAAGGTTCAGTGCAGCAGATGGACTAGGACACAATTTCCTTTCAGCCCTTCACAATAACAGGCTTAAACATTCTCCTCTCTGATCGTCCAATGACACCATTTCTGAAGCCAGTTAACCTTAACTGTCCCCCCAAAAACACTCACATGCAAGTCGATGGGTCCATGAGGACGCTGGGGTCCTCAGGACGGTTAAAGGGTTGAAGCGAAAACAGAACCGTCTGATTGCCAGGTGAAATGTGTGGTGCTGACGGCAATTTGCTTCAGATTTGCTATATTGCAGATACAATGAGATATAGAAAAATAGTGTGTGTAGGTGGGAGAGTTTCGTGAATTAAAAAAATGTACATTTGCATAACTACAACTGAAAATTGTAGCGACCAAATGTTAGTATTATTTTACAGCCTAAGTACAAATATGTGCTGAAAAGAATTTGACCTAAATACACCAATGTTATCTTTGTGATGAAACTGTGACAATGATTTATTTTTTTTATCCCAGTTAAAACAATTTTGATAAAATAGCTTTGAACATTGTTCACCCTTATTTGCCACCAGAGGTTTTATTTGGTTTAAGAAAACAAGTAAAGCATAAATGCAAAATTTGTTGCTTTTTCTGCCTGAAACATCTCCCAGTACTGAGGTTAGAATCCTGACTGCACCGCGCATAACAAAACCAAATAAAGTCTGATTAACAGAATATCAGCTTTTACTTACACAGTAAGTTCTGCAGAGTTAAATCAACACTATGCCGAGTCTATTTGGTCCCTTTCAGAATTGGCTCTTATAGAGTTATTTCAACAATAGTTTGAGTAGTTG
>CAEFZX010029043.1:0-36941 GCA_903066825.1 Alfaro cultratus
AGTGATTTTGATAAGTAACTTTAATCTGATTACTGGATTTGAAATAGCAACGCGTTAGATTACTCGTTACTGAAAAAAGTGCTCCGACGTCAGTAACGCGCTGACAACACTGATAATAACAAGCATTGCACCATGGTAATGCCACACGCCATGATGAGAACTCAAATCCCGCCTGGCGCACAAAAGTTTTTTCCTTTAAATCCAAAGTTATGTGTCATGGTGGAATCTACTTTCTTAGCCCACATGCAGAACACCACAGGGAAAACCGGGAATCAGATAAAGATATTTATTAAGTACAAAGATGAATAATGCTGAATAGAGGGGGGTTTCTTTCCTCAGGAGGGGCTCACGGAGAAGTCGGCTCACTGCAAGGCAGCAGAGGAGATGATGAGTTCAGGAAAAATCGGAAAAGGGAGTGAATGACGGAGGAAAGGCTTATCTTACTTGTTGCGCGGAAGAGAGAGTCCAGGGAAAGAGTCTGACTGAGGAGTCGAACCACGTAGGCAGATAGTCCGTGTTTCAGGGAGAAAAGCTTCAGCCGAAGCGAGTTCTGCACGGATGTGCGTAGATGACGGTGGAGGGCGGACAGGCAAGTGCGGGGGTGCCAGGAGGCAGACGAGCGAGGACCAAACGGTAGGAGAATCCAGTACTTGCTCGAGATCAGACGGAGGTAGTGAGAGTGGAGCTCGGGCAACCAGTGGGTAGGTTCCACGGCGTCACGAGGGTGATGATTCCAGAGGTACCAGCCAAGATCGTCTCTAGGCCGTCAACGAGGATGCACCTGAAGACAGGGAAACAACGGGAAGATTACTCAGAATAAGTTTTCAGAATTGCTCAGAGGAAAAAATACTCTGGGAGGCTTGGAGGTACCATTACTGGTAAAACACTCAGGCGCCGAGGTGTTGCTCGTCCGCTCCTCTTGTACTCCCGGACTGATGAAGTGATAGGACTCAGGTGTGCTGAGCCGCTGCAGACTCTCCCAGGTAAACACAGTATGGATGCCACCTAGTGGCTAAAACGTGGTGCAACAAGGAAACCCCCAACAACCCCGATTCCTGACATTATAATGCTCTAACTGGAAATAGGTGCACTGCCCTCTCTAGGATGGGGGTCATTTTTCTTCTTAAGTGATTAAGATCAATGACTTTGAAGATCTTTTTATTTCCTATCAAATAGAAAAAGATTTTATTTTTGTCCAAAAGTTTTCAAAGCCCAGATAGAAACACAGAGCCTGGTTGTGAGGCACGTCTGGGTGTGTGGATGTTTATGGCCACTCTTAAAACCTGAGTTATCAAAGTAGCCACTGTTTAGCAGAGCAGAATGCTCAGTGCTAATAAAACTATAACATTTAATATGACTATTAAGCTAACCTCCCAAAGCAGGGTGGGACTGTTGTTGCCTTAGTTAAATAGCAGTTATCATAGTTGTTGGTTCAGCGCATTACATTTAACATTACAAAAACAATGGACTGCTCTTGGAAACGTCCTGTATTTCTGTTTCAGCTTTTTGATAAAATGTTTTTTTTTTTCCTTTTCCCAGGTCACAACTCTCCAACTGATAGTTTGTGTTTATATTTTTCAAATGAACCAAAAAGGCAAGGAAACAAAAAGGCAATTATCAGACACGTCCATACGGTCCTTCACCTGAGCAGATGAGCAATCTCAGCCTTCATGTTGCCAATGCAGGCGTTTTTAGTTTTAATTGGCTTTTTCTGTTGCCGTTTAGAGGTTGGCAGTCATGGGATTACCACTCAGCATGGATACAACTGCAACCTAATAGGAAAATGTGCTGCTAATTGCAAAAATCCTGTTTATTGTTTAGGACAAGAATGAAAAAGAGTTAAAGCACAAAAACCAACTGGACCGCTATCACATCTGTCACAAAGTGTACATTTTATGAAAAGGAGACTAATTATTCAAGTGGGAGTATGAAGCTATTTAGCCATGAGTAATGTTGCACAGTAATTCAACTCAATTCAGTGTATTTACATAACAGCAATTCACCA
This sequence comes from Alfaro cultratus, assembly GCA_903066825.1. Classification (NCBI taxonomy): domain Eukaryota; kingdom Metazoa; phylum Chordata; class Actinopteri; order Cyprinodontiformes; family Poeciliidae; genus Alfaro; species Alfaro cultratus. Next base: position 2,006 of record CAEFZX010029043.1, read on the forward strand.
AGCATCTCGTCTAAATCTGATCAGACAGATTCCAAATCAGTTTCACACATTACAAGTTGACCCTTGACAATGCTGTCAAGTTTTGCTTTTTGTTAAAATTGGTTAAAAAGTTCTCTACCTAAATAAATCCAGCAGATTGCAGCGAGTCATTAACTTGCAATATTCATTCCTTCTGGATGAACATGTAAGGATAGTGGACAATCGTTTGCATTTTGTTGTTGACGTTTGAAGCAATCCCTCAGACTGAGCATGCATGTAGCAGTGAAAATGAAAACTTTCTTGTAACAGTAAGAAAACCTCAGGGTCAGTGTGAACAATTACCGACTTGGAGAAGACAGAGCACATGCACAAAAGATACAGAAACACTGATTAAGGAGTACTTGATCCTTTTTTAATAAAAAAAAGAAGTTAACGGCAGTATTGGCTCCTCTAGTGGCTTCATCTAGGAGAGAAGAAGCAAAGTAGAAAGGCTCTGAGTCAAATTCAAGAGAGCACATGCAGCTAGCTGCAGTCAAAACTCAGCCATTTCTAGGTTAAACACTGAAAGACAGGGCCAAGTGTATTATCTATAGTAGGAGATCTTAAGTTGTTGATGCCCACCTACAGGGATGCGTCACAGTTAACAGAGCAAGAACGTAAAAGTAAACGTTGAAAGGTGGCATGACACTGCTTCTTTTTTGCTTCCATTTTCTCAGACAAACTTCTCTATATAGATGTAAGTATCACACAGGATTCTCTATAGAGAATCATTTTTGCTTCAGATGAAAAGTAAAAAGTGGCTCTTAGATCAACCCATTCTTCTACGATCTTCATCACATGTCCTGCATTTTCTGGACAGCACAATTTGTCAACATGTGCTAGCCTGAAGCAACGTATGTCCTTCTTCCTGCTGGCTGACATGATCACCTGCAGACAGAGAGGGAGAATCTACTGTAACCCTGACATGTGTGCCAGAGGCTGTGCATCATTGGTATCTTCATGTGTGCACTTTGAATATACAAGTGGCTGAGAAGGTGTAAATGACAGACGGATGGAAGGATTGTGAGCCAAACCAGGGGAAGGAAAATACACACCAACAGTTATAGAGAATAGAAAAATGCATTTTAGATCTACTAAGACAAAGATTTCAAAGAAGACTAACCTTAAGAAAGTTGTCTCACAATCGAATATGTAGGTTTGATTCCAGCACTAAAATGTTGATGTGCACCTGGGCAAGGCACTCAGTCCACAGTGTAAATGTGTGAACATTTATAACCTTAAACAGGTGATTCTGTCTGTAGTTTAAAACACTTTGTATGGCACTATTTAAATTCAGTATTTGACATTTTTGTTGTCTGAAATAGTCTTTTTGAACAAAACTTTAAGTATTTTTGTTGGAGGGATGTAAAGGAGAGGACAGGGCCGATGTCAAAGTAACTGCTGTCTTTCCATTGAAAAATACTCCTTGGTTAGCACTTCTGTGCTTCAGTCTCTCTTTCCTGGATGAAGACATTGTAGCGTTTGACTTTAAAATTAAAAAAAAGACTTCTGTTTTATGTTTACAGGTTTTGTCCTGCTTGAGAGTGAAGACCTTAGTCGTACGTTCTCCCTGCTTTGGACTGTATTAACTTTCATCCAATGTCCGTCAAAGAGAGACTGCAAATGCATGCCACACTTTCTGGATTTCATTCAAAAACTAACTTGTTTTCATTTCACAAAACAAAAACACACATTTTGTTGTGGTGTTTGTTAACAGTTTTTAAGCTCTCGCACATTCCCTCATGCAAAATCCATGATGGTGAAAATGCCCCTCCATTCATACTGCTACACTGTGTGATTCTGAACTGAGTTCAATGGCTTGTAGATCGTTTAAGCAAAGACCTGCAGTTATGGTCACTGTCCTCTTTGTTTCGGCTGTCTGTATTCAGACATTGCAGCTCTGCAGCTTTACCTGAATATTGGCATGAAAAGATCAGTCGGAGGCTTTTGAGTCAATTTACCATGGAAATGGAAATTGGCTCAGACTTTTTGTGAGATGCCAAAAGTCGGCATCGTATCTACGTTTTTTAGACAATATTTTGCAGAAGGGACAAAATTGGCAATAAAACACAAAAGTGAATAACAAAAGAACATTTTACTGAAAGACAAAAGAAGCCAGATGTATGGTGTGGTTCGGGTAGCAGAGGGAAACTAAAAAGCCAGACTGAGACATTAAACAAACAGAGAAAGCGATAACAGGAAGGAGAAGGAGGGATAGTTGTTCGAGCTAGATTTAGCTGAGCAGGTTCCCTTGATATGCAAATGTGCTTCTGCAGTATAAATGTTTGATGGCTGCTGAAGCCCGACATGCTGCACAGGCCAACAAAGCATGAAATATACATTACAACTTTAGGGATTGTGTTTGGCGAGAAAGGTGTGAGGCGCACACACCAACATTCATGAACTCGGCAGCAAGAAGTCCTGCTTCATATCGCTACACACCCAGAGGTAAAGAACAGCAGCTCAGCTTGAGATCAGACACTGTGTACCTACGACAAATCTTGATATGTGCAAATCTTAAAGCGTGCCTTTTTATTTACACTTTTGCAATTTCTTTAATGGATGGTAAAAAATAAATACATAGCAAATACCTCCAACCTTACAGTAAAAGGAAATGAAAACTTTGACAAAAACTATGAGAAATACAACCTAAAATGATGTGTAATGGTAAAAGCTTTGCTTTTGACTTTCCATTAAGGTTGTCAAATCAATAGATGAGGCAGAGGAAATTGTTGAGACAATTTATTTTACTTCTGAACAAGAAAAAGATTCAACACAGCATTCGTTTCCATCTTTGGTCCCATAAGATATGTGATTAAAATGAAAAGGCTGGAATAATGTGTTGGCAGATGAGGGTTGGTGTTTTTTGGTGTTGTTGTTTCTCTGACTTTGTGGGGATGGCAAAGAGGTGAACACCTGGTGGTTGATGGGAAGCCAATTACTTTTTTTGTTGTTTAGCAACTTGGTTCTTAAAAACGTAGACATTTGAGCACAGATCAAACATTCTACTATATCTGACAGTCTAAAAGTATTAGTTTTATAACTTAGTTGTAAAATAATGTAAGGGTATGAGCCGAGATCTATGATATCCCATCTCAGTATCACTGACAAATAACTTAAGTTGGCAGTCAAAAGATATTGATGTTAACACGCTAATGTTTTTACCATGGGATGTTCTCCTTTTTCAGCTCTTTCTTTTTACTAATCCTTTAATTAGCTGAAAAGTCAAACTTCACTCTTAATGTGTAGTTCTCTATCTTCAACTGATCTTGAACCCAATCGTTAAAGTGGATAATACATTTTGAGTGTCAAAGTTCAGCAACAGAATCACCATTACGAAGCCAGGAACAGCAATTTACTGTATTTTATGCAGCACAGACATTATTCCCTCCATATATTCCCAGACAATACATGTCAGTCTCTACCCTCTCTTCTCATTCCAATGCCAAACTCCCTGTCCTCCCATAGGCATGCCAAACATTTCGCTTCCTTCCTCCTCTGCATCCAACTAACTGCAGGGACCCATTGTTTGTAGAATTGAAAGTATAAGCTCTGTGCCACTGGGATTATTCTGACAGACTGCAGTCATTTCATCCCTGAAATATATCCTGCACGTTGTGGATGCCTCATGCCAGGATGGTTTACATTAAGCAGTCACTTCCAGGTGACTGGAAATAATTTCAGCTTTAGTCTGGGTCATTTGGTTTGTTTTACGGTACTTGACAGTAATGATTACTGGTGTATGAGCCCATAAAGACTCTGCTTGAATGAAATCTGGAAATCAGTTAGGGCAGCTTTAAAAGGTGCAATTCTTTTTTTATTTGCTCACCCTATTATTGCTGAACTGATGCTAAGCATCTCAACTTTATAAACTAAAAAAAATAGAGTTCAAAGGTAAAATATGTTTTAAAATAAAATAAACGCAAAAGCATAAATCTTTATGTCAAAAAAAATTCTTGGCTTTTCTCAAGTTTATATCAAAGACTTTGCTCTTTGCACAAAGTGAAAATAAAACATCAACTCCTCGTCTGATCCAAAAAGACATGAAAATTGACATCAAACATTTTGGTTCCCAGTTCCCATATCGAGCCGTTTCTTGCAGCCCATCTTGTTTTTAGACTTTAAATAAGCCTCATTAGCTGGATGTGAAGCAAAGATCAGCTCTCCTGCTGCCGAGGAAGCAACTTCTTTCGTAAACTTTCCATCTTCAGATGCTGCCATCTGAGTGTGTGGGAGGAGGAAATGGATAGAAGAAGTTAGTCAACTTTTCGGTTTTTTTTTTTAAGGGAAGTTTATTAACGTGATATGAAACACACAACTTCTGACAGTTTTACAGTAACGCAGTCAGCTTTTTACTTAAGAGCCTGGAGAGTGGTGTTTATGTAACTGCCTGGCTTATAGTGGGAGAGAACGAGAGAGAGAGAGAGTGAGAGAGAGAGAGAGAGAAAGTGAGAGAGAGAGAGAGAGGACTGATGCAACTTTTTCCTTTTTTCCTTTTATAGTCAAGGCTGAGCGTGCTCTCCAAGGCCAAGAACCAATTAACCCATCTGCGCCGCTGTGGGCTTCGACCGCTGCGACAAGCTCCACAGTACCCAAACACATAATGGTCCAGAGCTGAGGGTGTGCTGGGAGGTCCTCCCTGCCGTGGGGCTGAATGGTAAGAATTGTGCAGATCAGGATGCACAGGGTAGGCCACTCTGCTGCTGCTGCTGCTGCTGCTGCTGCTGCTGCTGCTGCTGCTGCTGCTGCTGCTGAGAGATCAGCACAATGTGACAATAGGTGATGATGGTGCTATTGTCAGAGGTCCCACTTGTCCTCACTGGAGGCAGCAGCTGTTGAAGTGAGAATGAAAGAAGAGCACTTCTTGCTTTAAGAATCTCAAAAGAATAATAATAATAATAATAGCAGAGGAGATTCTAATCTTCTGGAGATATTGCTGATTAAGGGGAAAAAAAGAGTGAAAATGTTTAATATTTTTCAAAAATCTCTGAAAACTTTGACATATAAATGTACTCAGACTCCTACATTTGATCTGAATCATATTTTCATTGCAAATACATCTGCAAGTCGTTTACTGTATGTCTACCAGGTTTGTATGAGACCAAAACTCTCACCTCTTCCTCTCTAAAAATCCCAAAGCACAGTGAGACTGATTATTCTTTTGAAACATAGCCCTGCTTCTCCACAGGTTGATCCCTGACCTGCTCTGTTCCTTGGTCTTCATAATGCCTTATTGTTCAACAATATTCTATATATCCAACCTATCTAAAGAGTAATTAGTTACATAAAATGTTATGGACTATCACAGTAAGTATAAGTACCTTTAGAGGACCAATGTATGCACGGGCAGAGCAAACTCTCAATGAAGAAAAATTTAAAGGGGCAGAACTACGTAAAACACTGCACCTTTTTTGAGCTTTACATCATGCTATTATATTATTCCCTCATCAAAAATACACCTTGATTTTTTTAAACATGTTTGAGAAACACTTTAATCTCCCATGGCAACCATTGAGCTGTACAAAATGCCTGGGTGTTCTTTGAGGTGCAGCTCCTCCTCAGAGCTGCAGTGTCCAAGCTTCTGCCTCACTCCTCCTCCATAACACCTCCACTCAGCTCCTTCAGACTAGCCAGCAGTAATCAGCAAACACCTGTGGAGCTGTGTATCTGCTGAGCTCATTGTGCAAGCTACTTCTCAGTGAAACACTGGTAAAAACGTTGTTAAAGGGTATAGAAGAGTTTTTAAAGAAAGGCCCAGTTTCAAGGTATTAAACAACAAAGTCATATTTCATTTAAGTTATATTTGATATATATTGCATTTTATAGCAACTGAAGGTACCAGAGTTGCATGATTGTGCTATAAAATGGCACTATGGGCCTAGAAATCACGTAATACCGCCCCTTTAAACTCAGGACCTTGTTGCTCCAAGGCAGCAGGGCTCATTCCCTGGGACAACATGTGTCCACATTTTTCGTTTTGTCTGGCAAACTTCTGGCAGGTGATATCTCCTCTTGTTGACTACACGTCTCACAACAAGCTCACAAAGCATATGGAGATAAAAGCACCCAGCAGCAGCCATTACTGTCTCAGCAATCTTCTGAAAATAGGCCTTTCTGTGTTGGTTGTGATTATTTCAGTTTGATGTGTCAAACAGCTACAGCTTAGGGTAGACTGACCAACACGTTAGCAGAGGTGGCAATTTCTGTTCATGTGGGTTTCTTCCAGAAAAAAAAATAAAAATACAGACGTGATAATGGTTCTCTGGAAGAAGAAAAACTGTGTAGCATTTTTCCTGCAGCCTAAAGCATGCTGTCTAGAAATCCTGTGCAAGCCACTCTTAACAGTCAACAATCTTGCTAAACTGGATTTTTGTATAGTTAAGGATAAATAAAATTTTAATCCCAGCAATAGAGCAGTATGAATAAAAAAAAAAAATAATATTGAATTTTGAAATACTAACCAAGTTCTGGCAAAAATCTAAATATCACAATCCAGCAATGTCATGTTGCTCTTTTCTTCCACAGAGGCAGAGAAATCCAAAATAAACTTTAATAAAACTTGTTATTTTGTAGCTAATTGTGGAAAAGTTGACGCTTTCTGTGCATGATTACAAACATTGCAAAGCAATTAGTTTCTAAACACACCTCCCAGATCCATTTTAACATTTAAACATCATCACCTGACTGATACCTGACAGTCAGTTCAGCGATTTGATCACCATTTTGAAACACACATCATGATAAAACGATGAAAAATATATTCTCTTTAAATTTCCTTTGCTGATGTTGAGAATTTTAATTATGATAAAATCACATCAGGCCAGCCTAGTGAGACTAACTTCTGAATTTTACATCATAACTTATTTCAGAATACCTTAAATTATTCGTTAGATGGAAGTTCTGCTTTAGTGAGAAGAAACAAATAATTTTTTTTTTTCTCTTGAATGATCATCTGATGATGCCGCCACTTGTGCCCTCTGGTTCTTTTATAAATGGCACCAAACCATTGAAAATCACTTTAAATAATTTTCATATCCATCATCAGCCTGCATATGAACCAGATTGCATCTAAACTAAATCCATCTTCCTGGGAGTTTGTGACAGACAATATATTCATTTATTCTCTGTTTATGTCATTTTTGATCTGTAGAGAATGATGGTGTCTAACTTTGAGTTACTGAAATGATTAGTTTCCTGATATTCTCCTAATCATAACAGTGTATCATGAACAGCAAATTTTTGCAGAAAGTTGCACGTTTACCTGGTATTTAATGAGACAGAAAGAGAAGGTTTGGAAATAAAGAGCTTTTTAATATTTCTTGCTAAAATTGGTTTGGTTTTTTTTCCCCTCAAAGGTGATCCTGATACACCTAAAAAGTGAAACTTGGCTAAAAATGAAGAAATATGAAGTGTGCAGTACTTTGATAAACAAACCCTTTAGCTGCTTAAAGGAGCATACAATATGTCTGCTGAGAGCACAGATAAAAACCAGGGTGGAGAGTTAACAGAATCACTGGAAATAATTGACTTCAGTAGAAGGATGAGATGGAGAGGATCTAGGTTTTACTTAAGGCATACGATGTGAAGTGTAAATATTAAAATCTTTTGCCAAACGCTAAAACGGGTAAATAAAAAGTAAACACTAAAATATTAATCCTGAGAAATGTATTGTTTATTTCCTCTGCAATGGCGGTTTAATCCTTGCTGTAAAAGAGTTTTCAAATGCTGTCAGGGTTCTTTGAATGAATTTGTATTTTTCAGTTTGAAAAAGACAGTTATCCAAGTCAAGTGCTTACCATTTGTCCTGTGAAATCTCTTATAAAATTCATAAATGCTTTTTGTTTTTTATACAGAGGCCAATAAAGACATTCTGATCTAGTCACAATAAAGGCATCCACACGTTTTCTGTGCAATGTTTTGACAGGAAATGTGAGTTAGTACCAGACTTCACTTGGTTGTCAAAATTTGGACCCGAGTGAATAAGTACACTCAGGCTCCTTGTAGGCTCTGAGGTTTGTAGCCCTTTTTTGTCTACCTGAGCCCTGACTGCAATCCTCACATCAATGGCAACAAAAAATATTGTTTCTGTCTGTTTCTGTACAGATGTTAAATACAGTTGGACAGAGACTCCTTATGAACCTCACAATTCATTTTTATTCATCCTGGTTTATAAGTAGCATGTCACACAAATCACATCTTAGACTGTTTAGCAAATCACCAGAAAATCGTACCTATTTTTTCAGTGTACAGCTTAGTATACTGCGATCAGTTGCATCAAACAAAGCAAGTTCTTGATCCATCACTGAGTCATTCAAAACCTTTACCAATGAGGTCTGAGCTGTGGTGAGGCCCAAAGCTGGAAAACACTCAGGAGAATTTTATTTGTTCAAAAACTCCTTCAAACTGAAATAAGATTTTATAGGTTTGAGTCAATGTGACAACGTTGAAGGGGCATCAGAAATCACAGACTCTGTAAGATGTTCTTTGATGTTTCAAGTGTTCACACAGTATTGTACTGATCGTTGTTGCATTCAAGGCATTTACACTTTAACCTGCAGTTTGGACTTTCTTCCAAACAGTTAAGCTAGTTATCTGTTGTAGTGCAGTGTCAGAAATCTACTAACTAGCAACACTTGTGCTTTTCCATTAGCTATTTCCTCCACACACCATACTTTGATCATATATATTTAAAGCCTTTGCATGCTTTTACATCCTAATAAGCATATTTTAATATTTAAAAGGGCATATGCTTCACACCATGTTTTAGTATTACAAAATTTCAAGCCTCACTACTGTAAAAATCGGTCTGGAACGGCATTTTCTCCCCCTTTGCTTCATTCCCGCCGTCATCCTTTGACTCAGTCTGTGCTTCTCTCTCTCTGATGCTGCTTCTCTTTTCATCTCAGAATGCGCAGTGCAATAAAGTCCAGACAGAGTAATTACAGGCTGCCGACAAATAACGCAGAACCATCCGACAGAGTGCAGCTTCATATGCTTTTAAGCAGCTTATTTTCAACCCTCTGCAAATTAGACACTTTGTGCTAAATCGACTGGCCTCTCCCTCACATGCATCCCTGTCAGGGTTTAATTGTGTAAACAAAAACCCACACAGCCTGTCACCTTCCTCTATGAATGCTTTCTGCAGGGACAATATCTGATGACCCAGTTCATCTATTGGTCTGTCTTTGACAAGCCTTTCAGACTTTTTAACATGCAGCAAGAGAATGATTTCATTCACATACATTTCCATAATATTCTGGTCTAATTGGTATATTTAATATAAAATTACCAGCCTCTTCATGGACAACAGATGGATCTCACTGATAGGCAATTTCTTTATTTGTGCTTTAATCATCATGGTATTGTTTTATAAAATATATATATATATATATATGTTATTTGACCAAAACATAAAGTATAAAAGAAGGAAAATGCAAAGTGTCCAAATCCACACAACTAAACTGTTAAATAAAGGAAGAGAAAATAAAACAAATGTACAATATACAGAATAGATCATCCATTTCAGAGACTCAGTTAACTAACTGAAACCTGTATGGATCAATTAAACATGGGATCCTCTGGATCACTACTTGATTTTTTTAGTCATAGGAAAGACTTACAGTATATGCTTGTTGCCATCAGAATATCATGACAATTTGAATTATACAGAATAATGCACAGAATGTGTCTTAAACCTTTGGTCAACTGATGAACAGCACATTTAAAGGTCTTAAAAACCTCAGAATGGCACTTTTATTACCGAGGATGTGCAAAGTAGCCACTCTCATCTTTCCAGATTGACCAACAGCTAACAATTTTCTCTGGCTTTTTGGAATCAAAAACTGTTTTTATGTAAACAAAAAGTTTACGTGCAGTTCAGTTTGTGTTGTGACAATGTGGTCAATGATGGCAAAAATCGTTAAAGAAAAAAATGAGTTTTTTTCTAAATTTCCATTAAGCAAATTTAGATCATTTCAATTTGCACAGTTTTAAGGTTCATGGAAATGCAGCTATGGGCAGAAATAGTCCGGGAACAGGAATGGAGACAAAACGAGGGAATGGAGGGACTTCTGGAAAAGTCCCAGAAGTGCCCTGTAATCTGGGCAGTAATCGGACTGCCCAGATTACAGGGCAGCCCGTAATCTGGCAGGGAGGCTGAGGGGAGCTTAACTGCTGCAGCAAACAGGTGAGACAGGTCGACAATCAGACTACACACTGTTGGGCTGAATGAAGCTGATGAACAGAGATGGAGCTTGGCAGGAGGAGCAGAGAAATGTGGAAGCATAAAAACATTGTGAAAATGGCTTGGAGATGTGACTACAGGACTTGTACAACTAAATCAACACTGTGAGTTTTAGTCTCTAACCACCTGAAACCTGTTGAGACGTCGATGGATGTTTATATAACATATATAACATATATAATGTTGCAGGAAACTCTACTGATCTTTTTTTTTTTTTAAAGTGGTGTTTTGGCCAAAAACACGAACCTTTTCCTTAAAAATGAATGGCTGTGCCATCCCTTTTCACTTCACCAACTTCAATTTGAACTTATAATTAACTGAACGGTGTCCTGCAGTGTCGCACTGCGTGCCAAAGCATTAGGGAACAGATGTTACGAGGTAAACAAGCAACATTTTTCTCTCTTTCTAGGCTTCCATACCTGTATCCCAAAAAAAAAAAGAAAACCTACTGTTTTATGTGTTGCAGTGAAATGGTCTGTACAGGCTTCGTTTCAAACTGTCACATTGCTGCAGCTTTCATTTTGGGCTTTTTTTTTTTTTCTTATAGAATAAATTTTTCATTTTTGAGCACTGTTATCACCACCAGCAGCCGCATTGTCTGCTTGACAGAGATTGGGCTCAAGCCAAAGTAGGGAGGGGGAAGAAAATGGAAGTGGCACTGATGACAAGATAGCAAACAATTTGCTGGGATGGCAGGAATTACAGGAGAAATCCAAAATAGATGGAACTAAATTCAGAAGGAGGGAAGATGTAATAACAAACCCAACGATCAAAGGAGGGATCAGAGAGATGGAAACTTTTTGCGAACAGAACAGACTGAAAGTCTGCAAATCACCTGTGAAATAACTGTAAAATTCCTCCTTTCACATGTATTTGTTCATCATTATTCATTCATACAAAAGAAGCTGGAGTCAGCAGGAAGTCTTTCATGGTCCAGTTATCTTGCTACATGTTTTAACCGAGACCGCTGAAAGTAAAGCACATGTGCAGCTTACTGGATAATTTGCTTTTTGCACCAACAAAGTACAAACATACCCCAAAATGGAAAGTAAATTATAACCAGACTATGGTCACATAAGATGGAGAATGTCTTTGAGCCAAGGCAGCAGAGTCAAGTTCACATTCATTTTGGGCCATATCAAGATCATGAATATCCTCAAATGAGAGATTGTGGCAGAATGTATTAATAACACCCATTAACAAACTGTTCAAATATTAATAAACAACTCAATTCCTAAATAATACCCAGCATCTTTTCAAACTGATGTAATTTGCACTATGAAGACAAAAACTGCTTTGATTTGATTGATGAAAAATATTTTAAGCACATAAATTAAAATACCATTGAACGTTGAAGATGACATTTATGTGTTCCTCTAGAGGGCCACATGAAATCTTGTGCAGGGCCGGATTTGGCCCCCAGACCAGATTGTTTTCTTCAAACTATTCTTTTTCATTCAAAACTTATGTTTATGTCAACATGTTCATTTTAAACTGTAAATTAGTTAAATAAACAAATAAATAAAGCATTCAAATCTACAAATACATGTCCAGATGGATTCAGTCTTGACTTGGTTCCCACAGGATGATACTGCCACCATCATTTTCACTAATTGCACCATATTAGTTTTTAGCCACTGATGATATTTTGCAAGAAGTGACAAAAAAAACCTGTTTTTTTTTTCAATTTTTTATTTTTATCTATTCTGACCAGAAAGTCTTTTTTAATAATTTTGGTAACTGGAGCTTTTACAGAGTTACCACAGGTTTCTTTCCTCTATCACTGATCAATGCTCCTATTTCCTGTCCTGTCACTTTAAATAGACTGACATTTTTGGTAGGTTTCCAAATATCTCACTTATTCCATTTACAGATGATAAATTGAATGTGAGACATTTGAAGCTCGAGATGCTGTTTTCTAATCTAACCCTGCTTTGAAAATCTGCATGATTTAACCTGACCTGCACTCATGATGGTTTTTGTTCTCTAATATTCTCTACAGATTGTATATGATCTTCACAGAATTTATTCAGAAAAAAAATATTACACATTTACTTTCACTTCTGAAGATAGTTCACTGGGTTGTATTTGGTGGTTTTGAATATAATTAAAGAACATTTAAAATTGGATTTTGAAAGTTTTATAAACAACACCTGAATTCATTTTATAATTCTGCATCACTTTGTGTTTTTCTACCTCAAAAAATTCCCAGTAAAATACACTGAAGTGTGTGGATGCGCCAAAAAACAAATGTCAACAAAAGTTCAGGGACTATTTAAAAAAAATAAAATAAAAATACACATATGTTAGCCAAACTTCAGTCATGATTAAAAGAGGTGAACCCTCCTGGTTCTGCAAGCTCTTTTCCCTGCCATGATGTAGCATTGGGCCTGATTATAACGGCTGCATCTGTATCCCAGCATGTTTCTGACGGAAATCACTCACCAGTGGGTGTTTTGAGCTGTGGCTTTTCTGCTTGTAGATCAGAAAATTTTGAATCGAATGAAATATTTTAAGAATAAGGGAAAAAAAAAAAAAAAAAAGGGAATGATGCCCCTTGGACAGCAAATGCAAAACTCTACACTTAACGAAGGCGTTTCAGTCTGAAGCCCGGCAGGCTGCGGCTAATGAGGCGACTTCGTTAGGTGAGAAAGATGACAAGCAGGGAGACCAAGTGGACGAGGTGGCTTTAAGGGTTAAGGACAGAGGGAGAGCAAGCAGAAATCTTAATGAAACCCTCCTTATCTGATGTCTGGCAGGCCACATCTAATGATCACTTTGGGTGAGTGAAGGTGAGGAAGGAAAGTGGGGGAGGCGGTTAAGATAGTGGGGGAGATTTGCCATTTCTTGCCACTACACATTCTGAAAAGGTCACAACACTTTCCTTAACTCTGACACTAGACTCTCTGTGGCAAAAAAAAAAAAAAAAAAGCTGACATCCTTCTGCCACCCTCTTTTAATCATTTATGCTCGTTGGGAAGGACTTTCAGTCTAAATTCGACATGAAATTTCCAGCGGGACTCAAAAGCCCCAGACTTGACCCCAGTCTACACTTTTGGATGAGTGCCTGTCAATCACATCTTATCTCCCAGCATCAGTATGTGTTTTTTATAATATTACTATAGCTAAATAAAAGAAGGTTCTTGCAGCCAGACTCCTAAATTGAATGATCCACTTCTTCTGAATAACAGAACATTTCAGAGTAGGTTCTGAAGCTCTCATTGGAATCCACTTTGCTCTATTCAGCAGCAACACATTCCCATAACAAAGTTCCCATGCATGTTCAGAACTGGAGCAGACACGACTCTTCTGAGGAATATGGTTATCCTCCATGAAAGAATTAGGCCAAGCTGGTTCAGAAAGACAGTTCATCATGGGTATGTATCCTCTGCTGCTCCAAAGCTGTAACCAGAACCAGCCATAAATCAGTTTCCATTCCTTGCAAAAGTTTTGTGTATCCTAAAAACACGTGGGCTCTCTTTGTTTCTATTATTTGCAATGATAGAAACACCCATTGAGTTATCAGGCTAAAGACAAGAAGACTGTTTGGCAAGACTAGCATTTCATTCACAACATGATGAAGTCAACATGATTTCATTCACAACATTCATCATGTTGTGAATGAAAAAATACCAATCTGAAAAAATACAAATACAAGCTGAGAGTAAAGGTGGATCTACTTTGCCACAACATAGCAATCACAATGGTAATGAAGATAAAAAACAGACCCTTAATGCAAGACATAACCACATCTCAGTTCACGTTACCATGACAACCATTAGACGTTTCCCCTGCTATCTCAAATTTAACATGTATAGTTTGCATACGAGACGAACTGGAACTGTGTGGTTTTGTTGGTTGAAACTAAAATTAAGATTTTCAGCAACAGACACTGACTGAAGGGTCTGGTGTAAAATACAGGATGAATTTGAAGAAATGTCTGTTATCTATGCTGATAGATATGTGATGTCATAGGCCTATTATTTGGTAATACCAGATTTAAAAGCAAATACAAATGTTCTCTCAAATAACCAAAAACAGGTTATTGGTGGATCTTTAAGCAGAACAATCCGTAATGTACTAGAAAAATCATAAAATCAACCTTTTGCTATTGTCATCTTAGTCTCCAGATCTTCTTATGAACCTTATTTTAATACTTCTTCACAGATCAGTAGGTCGATAAATTTAAAACCGCCCCATTACCGACTGTCATGTTGAATTTTCTGCTGGACAAAAATGCAGGAAGGAAGAGGCTCAGCACAAAGTGGGGAGTTTTTAATAAGGAAAAATAAAATGGAAGGAGAACAAGAGAAAAAATTAAAAAGGAAAAGTAATCAGACATGTTGAACAGCAAGGAAACTGGAGTAGAGTTTCCATTACAAATGTGTGTGAAACTTTGTTGATATTCTATTAATGTTGAAAAAACACAACTTTGTTATTGCTGTATTTCCACTAAGTAAGAAACACAATTAAAATGCCACCTAAATAAGTTTGTTGATTAGTTATTAAAAACATGCCACGCCACCTTCGCCCTACCACTTTCTATTTATTGTTTTTGTCAGCAGTAACATTCGGTTGTCAATCATGTGGCTCGTGTGATGCAAAAAACATGTTTCTATTGCAGGTTTATACATTTTGATACTGTCAAAAAATTACCTCATCCTGGCGCAAAAACGTTTTATCGAAAAACAAGACGTTCTTTTGAAAATGGCGTAATTTTTTATAATTCCAATTTGCACAATTAGTGGAAATGCAGCTACTGATGACGACTAAATAACTCAAAAGGAACTACAAACCAAGAGTAAAAAATTAACACAGATCTAAGACAAACAAATCCTAAAGCCTGAAGAACAAAACGCAAAAATAAACTAAGACACTAAACGCAAAGGAATGAACTAAACTGGCAAGAACAAACAAGGAAACTAAAATCCAAAACTATAGATGATGACATGTTTTTTTTTGTTTTTTTTTAATTAAAGACCTTGTTAACACTATAGTTATACAAAGGAAAATCCATTCCTCCTCTACGCAGGTGTGTGTATCTCTCTCACTGCTATGCCTTCACTACTATGAGGCAGAGAGGCTGAGCGTTCAGCATCATTACTCCCATTTTGATTCGTCTCTGAGGTTTCCTTTTCTCACTTTACCCTTTGTGTTTACTTGCAGAGATGTGTTTATGTGCGAAAGGTGCCTGCAGGGTAAAAGCTGCAGTTTAAATTTGCATGCATACCCTATGTATCCACAGGAGCAGAGAGAAAAATGAGCGGAGGCTCATGCAGCTCTCCGCCTTTATGTGACTTCATCATTACGCTCTAAAGAGAGGTTCACTGTTACAAATTGCTGCTTTTTAAATGATAGCACACACACCTGCACACACCTCACAGAAATGAGTCGTCTTTATTTTGTCTCAGACGCAGAATGTTGCAGTTATTATAAAGACTCATTAATTGGAATTTATTTTGAAAAAGAGCCACAATGCGACTGACATGGCTTTATTAGCATCTGTAACAGTAAAATACAAATGTTGATGTTTCGCATCTTCTTAATAAGGTCATTGTTGGCGTTGTCATGTTCGACGGACTCATCCTCTGCACCCGAGGAATCGTTTATCACCTGTAAAGGACACAGAGGAAAACTTGCTGGAGGGAGACAGAGGCTGAGGGAAGAGGTGAGAAAAGGCATATTGTTATGTTTTAATGGCTTTCCTCTGGGGAACGGAGGGGCCCGTTTCCTGTTCAGCTAATGAAAGGAGCGAGGACAGCAGAGAGAAGAGATGTGGGGGTTGGAGTAAGAAAAGAATGAGGATAAAATTATAAAATGGGGTAAAGAACACCAAGAACATGAGTGGCTTTCATGATTTTACCCACATCGGTCCACATCTAGGTGTTTCGATAGATAACAATACAAAAGGTAAAGTTGCGGGTCAGACATTAGAATTCCATTAAACATCTGTAAATTGATTAGTTTAATTTCCTTCACATTCACATAATGTTCCTCTGTAGTACACAGACGGCTGTTGAAGGCATAACAGGGTGTCAGTGATGATCATTTTCCAGTCACTCTAAACGCAGCAGTGCTCAAGGTTCTGAGTCAGACCTGGATCCAGACTGAATGACAAGTTAGCCTTGACTTGTAGTGTTAACCTCTACCTTGCTTTATTAAAGCTTTACAGCTTTTATTAAAGCTTTAATAAAACATGTGTGCTACTATGCCTTGTTACAAAATAAAATTATCTTTAAACTTTTGCAGTTTGTAACTAATATTTAGCCTGGTTCTTGTATTTGATGATGAATCTGCAAATCTGAATGTTCAGTCACACACTGGGCTTTAGTTTTGTCTGTCACTATCATATTATTGACCAAATAATTGTGCAATTTGACATTTTGAAAATAAATTTGCTTAATGGAAATGTGGCAATATTTAAAAACAACTTGTTTTTTGATCAAATGTTTTGGTGTAAAGATGAAATGGTATCGAAATTGGCCTTTTTCACAAAACTATAATGGAAACAGTTTTTCGCATCACACAAATCACATGGCAATTTCTGGTTATTGCCACTGGCAATAAACAGATATTGCACTTTTAACTGCCTACTAATTTAGTTCAAACACCAAATATACCTTAATTTGTATGAATGCACAGTGGGAATTGTCTTAGCATTGCCAATGTGTGTGACATTCATGGTCTTCTTTATTTTTATGGAGTACAGCCAATCAGCAGCAAGAAAAATGGATGGCGCTCCTGGATTGACTGCTTTGAGATTGCCCGTCAATAGCACATCAACTAGTATTTCAGCTCTCGTAGCTAAACTTTCTGTTTTAGAAAAACAATCTGCAAATAGATGAAGTTTTAGACACCAACAAAGACAGGCAAAGTCTGCCTTTCTTTCTCTAGGTTTCTCAAGTGAAATTGGCTCACTAAACAAAATCAGATGTTCCTTTGAAATTCTTCACTTCAGTCCCTGAAAATAAGTAAAACTGCAGCAAAAGAAACTAAAAGCCTTAAGATTTTTGATCAAGATGTCGGTAGGATAACAAAAATGCTGAGGAAAAATTAAAAGATACCTGTGAAAATGTTCCCAGTACTGTTCATTTTCCCAAATTATGCCAAATCATGCTGACCATGAGTGTGAGGGAGAAAAAGGAGGACTTAGCGCTTCACTTAGCTGACTCTCGATCTTCTTAAGGAGATCACAGCTGTAGAGTTCTCAGTTTTCTATTTTCTGATGTGACCACAGGCCTTGGATGAAATTTAACATAACTAACAATAATGCAAACTGACTGTTGCAGCTGATGTTTGGACTGAGAAAAGGACAGAAGCATGTTCAATACACCACCCACCGGTGCATTCATATTTAACAACAATAAAAGCAAAGTTGAGTAATGAATTATGGATTTCCACTTAAAATAAAAAAAATGCTTTGAAAACTTGGAAACTTGGTTGGAAGGCAGGTTTGATCTGATTAAACGACATGTTGATGTAAAAGCGACAAACTATAACAAAAGTGATTTTGATTGATTTTAAAGGAAGAGACTGGCTTTTATTTATTGCCTAATTTTCTTTGCTACCTCCTGCTGAGAAGGTAGACGCAGCCAGTGTGATGTGATAAACACACAACAAAGAGAGATAAACTCAGAGCTGTGAAAATGTTTTTGCTCTTTTGTCAAAACTAGATGTTTCAGGTCAAACAAATGTGATAAACAGTAGCCCCCAAATGCAAAATCCAGCTTTCAAATCATTATTTTATGGAAGACAAAGCTTCCCAAGACAATCCAGTCCTGTGCAAAAATCTATTTGTTTGAAAAAATCTATTACCCACAGTTTTTAGTCCACTTTTACTATGACAACATGAATAAACTTTGAAAAGGTAAATACCATAGCACAGTCATATTATATAAGTTGTATCACATATAGTTTAAATTAAATTTGACTTTGTAATTTAATGTCTTGGAATTGGGCCTCTGTCTCTTTAAGAAACTCTTGCTTTTTCTGAAATGCCTCTTTCAGGAAGTCATCACAACATCGCTCCTCTTCTAACCTTTTGACATTGTTTTTACCAGCATTTCACTGAAAAGCAGCTCGCATAATGAGTTCAGCAGACGTGCAGTTCCATCAGGCGTTTGCTAATTGCTACTGGCTAGTTTTAAGGATATGAGTGGGGGAGTCACGGGAAAGATAGCTATTTTGCACAGTTGAGTGGTTGCCGTGGGAGATTAAAGGATTTCTCAAACATACATGAAAGAATCAATGCAACACTCCAAGTATGTTTTTGATGAAGGAATAATCTTATAACATGACGGACAACTCAAAAAGTCAACTTTACATCGTACTGCCCCTTTAACAGATGAAATCATTTATTGAAAACTGTTTTTGGTTTCATCAGGTCATCTGTTAATGTTAACAGATGACCTGCTAAAATGTTAAAATGCTTTGATCCTGAGCATTTTAAGTGTAACATAAAAGCAAAAACAGAAGACCTGAACAAGGAGGATAATACTGTACCAAAATATAACTCTGGATGAAGATCTGAGTTTCTAACCCTTTGTTTTAGCTACAAGGCGATCTGTTAAGTTATAAATTCACTGAAATGTGTTCTCTTGTTCACTCTCTCTGTTTTATCAGTGTGATCGCTGCCTACGGCTCTGCAGCATCTTGGAGCTCTGCAAACAGCTGGAGCTGCCCTCAGCAAAACAGACCCGTATGTTTTGCTCCGTGCACTGCTTGCTCCCCCTCCCCTCCATGTTTCTGTCCTTCAGCCCCGTGGCTCTTTACCATCATGACATTTGACGTGTCACTCAGGCACGTTACAGTGGTTAAAATGGTGTTCACAATGAAAACATGCAGGTCTTTTCGGTCATTCGCTTCCTTTTAACAGACAGTCATAAATTCTTGCACTCCATCGTTCTCCTCCTTTATCCCGTCTGCCTGCCGGGGCCAATGACTCCAGCTGAACAAATGAATAATATCCATGGAAGCACAGATTCAATTCAGCATGTTACTGTGCTTTAACTGTGCCCTCCAGAATTATCGGCAGCCTGTGTGAAGTTCATAACTTTTACAGCCTCGTTGCTTACAATAACCAAGAGTGCTTATTATTCTGCCTCACATTTTCTCACCTGTTATATATTCTACGCAACTCCTCCTGAATACATTACCATATTCCACTTTAAGGTGTGTCTGATTCATTAACCTTTCAATAAGAAATCACACCTTAAAAGGGAGCAAAACAATGTGGTTTATAAACCACAGGACTGAGTTCCACAGAACAAAAGTTCAACCCCATCGCGGCCCGAGGCATTTGTTTACTCCAACAGTTTTATGGTAAACAGAAGCAATGAACCCACAGAGAATATCGCTGGGATTCCTGCAACAGGACTTTTTATATCTCTTTTAATTATACGAGTAGATAAAAAGTTAATTGAAGTAGTTTGATATAAGGCCACTGGCCACTAATTTTTGGTATGAATGGGTGATTTTCTGTTGAGCCCTCTTTTATCTTAGCATTGATTCATTTCTTGAATGTTGATTCACTTCTTCTCTTTCCACTCACCGTATGGCTTCAGTACATTTTTTTATAATTTTCTGAACAGACTTCTATTTATTCTTACTTTATATCAAAGCAGGATTATTGCATTTTTTTTTATACATGATGGTGTGTATTTCCTGCATTAAACTTTCATGTTGCAGAGAGGTTTTGCAATATTCTTAATATTTCTGTTTCATCCCAGTAAAAGAACACAATGCTCCAGTTTACGTTTTTCACTGTTTCATTTAAATTCCTAATCAGAAAAGTATCTTTGATGTGACAACTTCTGCTTGTCTATTGAACATAAAAAGGTGGGCTTGCAGCATACAATTTTAGATTTAAAACTGGAAAGTTTGCTGTAATTTTCTCACTTTTGCATTTAAGGAAAAACGCAGACCTGCCGTGAACTTCAAATGTCAAAATAACCCATCATGCAACAATACATTAGAAAAGAACAGAATAATAGCAAACTAAGAGAGAAAGACATAGCAGCATATAACACAGTATTTAAGGAAGATAATGTCAAACAGCATTTGAATGCAACAAGCTAATGTTGATATACTTAGATGAAAAACAGCTATGCTGAAAATAACTTACATCCTCAACAATTAAAAATTATGAGAAAATATATGCAGATGTAAACAAATCTGAAGTTTTTTTTTTAATTAGTAGATTTATTTCTGGCCAGATATTGTATTTTACCATCTTGAAGTTGTCTCTGGCATCATACTTATAAATCAGAATTTCTTTTTTTTAGGATTTGCCACTTGTAGCATGTATTTTTATCCAGTTTGATCAACTTTCCAATGAGAAAACTGCAGGGGAAAGTGTACTGTAAAATGTAAAGTAACACAACTTTTATTATATTTATCATGCGCTCTTCCAAGTCCAGGCTTTTATCATTTTGAATTATTATATATTAGCTTTATATTATACTGGCATTAGATGGAATGATGCCAACATAAAATGCTCTATGTACATCAGAAGTGTCACATTAATCTGAAAGGTATTACAGAACTTGATGGGCCACAAAAATCTCCTTCATTTCCTCACATTTAGATCAATGAAACAAGAATGTTACAAATCACCAGCATTCATGGCAATTTTGGAAACAGTCACAGCAGTTTCGTATTCCTACATCTTCCAGCTGATTTACTTCATTAGATGTTTCTAATGTAGACTACAGTAGTTGTGGAATTATATTTAAAGATGGACACCGAGAAAAATATTTATAAAAAAAGAAACAAAAGTAAGAGAACATGTAGGATTAAGAAAACATAATTCCACATAAACTGATCTCAAAGTCCAGGGAATCATGATCTATCGTCCTCAACATCTATGTTTGTCTATTTCTCTCCAAAGCCTTTCGCTGGACTTACCATCTTATTCCTGTGACAGATCTTCTGGCCTTGCATGTGCTGATAAAAACGCTCACGCAGAACACTTACGTGCACAAACTGCACACAAACTACAATCAATGAAAGTACATTAGGAGTCTGTAGAAGCTGGAGATCTGGTTGTGTTGTAAGGGATCAAATACTTATTTTTGGATTATGTGTATCTATAAAAAAGTATATAATAATAAAACCAAATGTCAGTGTTTGAACCTGAGCAAAGATTTAAAAAAAATGACTAAATAGTTGTTTTCCCCATTTTACTTGCAAACAAAGCCAGACGGCATCATGGGAACTTCATGTAATATCAATACTCGCACATTCAGAAGACTCATTCACCACACCACATCACTGCGATTCTCCTCCTTAAATCAACTCATTTGGATGCAAAGCCACAGTTTTCTTTCCAATTACACACTTGCACTCGAGCAAAGTAAAGCTGGGAAGGTTTTAGAAATTACAGTTATTAGATTATGGTGAGCAAAGTTCACTTGAAAGGCTTAAGTCTCTGCAGCTCATTTGAGAGAAGGAAGTGCTCCACATGGCACTCACCATGCACTTCAACCAGAGCCCTCTTTAATCCCTGTGCTGCATATATCATGCAAAAAGGATTAGAATTACATTTTTCACTTTAAGGACTCGGCTACAGCAGGTAATTCTTTTTAAAAAATAGATGCAGAATCACTTTATTTAACATCTGTAAGGCTGATGAGGCTTCCACTATCAAACCACCAAAAATACCAGCAACAGTGTTTTTCATTTTGTTTGGCATTAAAAGAAAAACTAATGTAACAAAGGCTTTAAAGATTTTTAATGTAAGAAGCCGAATCCATTTGAAACTATGACTTGGTGCCTATTTCTTTCTCATATACCAACTGATTTTACTGGATGACTAGTCTTAACTTCTTGCTTTTGAAACTTTCTTGTTTAAATTTGGCTGAGGTCTTATTTTGCTTTCACTGAAATAACAGGAGGTTCAAAATAATTTTGTAATAACATAAAAAGAAAATGATGGCAAAATTGAAGTGAGGGCATAATTTAGATTAATCCCTCATGTTTTTGGAGAGAGATTTTTGTACATTAAACTTGTGCCTGGATTATGTGGCAGGATAATGATCCAAAGAACACCAGCAACTCCACATTGAATGGAAGTGGCATAGTCAAAGTCTGTACTTAAAGTCTGTAACTGAAGTCTCAAACTAAACCTTAAATAGGCAGTACATTCTCAAAAAGCAAAACGAAAAAAACCCTGCAAAGTGAAAATATTAAAATAAACAATTATAAATTGAAGAGTGGATGAAAATTTTTGTACTGTAATGTGAAAGGTTCCTTGCTCATTATCTTAAAGACTTGACTGCAATTGTTTCCACGAAGGGAGGAAAAACTATTAAGATTTTTGGATGAGTACTTTCATCCATGAAGGGTCAGCTTGTTTTTAGAAGCTGTTTTTCCTTTAAATGGATCAATCATCTGGAAACAGCTTTCTTTTCTTGGATTATCTTTATGTGAATTGAAAATGACTATGATTACAACACAAAAAACACAAAATCTAACCAAGTATTTTTTTATAGTTGCAAGTGAAAAATATCTTAGTGCACTTTAAATAAGACAGAGGTAACTTAGAATTTAATTCTGAGTAAGATAGGAGCTTGTTTCCAATAATTAGTTCCACTGGCAGATTACTTCACCTGTAACATGGAAAAAAATATCCTTTTAAGGGAAATAATCTGCCAGGGGATCTGAAACATTTTTATAAATATCAAGAAATTATTTACTTCACCACACCTATACCTTACTGACAAATTACGTTTAAGTCAGTTTCCTCTTATTTCAAATGTTTTAAAATGGTTTTACTAAAAATACTTAGTAATATTTTGTGTTGTTTGTCATGGTGTATTGGCCTAACTTTACATTTCTGATGACTGCCAAAAATATTGACCGTTGCTACATTACAAAATCTGCAAAAGTTCAAGGGAAACAAATATCTATCTATATAAAAACATCTGAAATCGTTTCTGTACAAGCAGGAAAGTGGCCTCTATTAATGCTAATCTATCCCAAGTGTAATCCTTGTCCACCAAGCCATCAAATCCATCACTCGCTCTCCTTTCTGCTCAGTTTAGAGAATCCATGCTGGGAGAAAGCTCTTTTCTCCCTGACAGAAGACAAAGTGCTCTTGAGACTGACAGCAGGTTGGTCTGACAGGGACAGCTATTGGCCACCTTCTGTTCATCACTGCCAGCCCAGACTGAGCTGCCGCATGCGGTGCTCATGATCTCTGCTCATGGGAATGAGCCACCGTTGCAATCACAAACAGGGATTTCACCCAGCAGACTTCCCGCTGCTATGCCTCTTTCCAGGCTTCCATCAGCTTTCATCCCCGTTTATATAGAGGACAAAAATGAATCTATAGCATACATGTCCTGTTCTGTCCTGTTAGTTATATAGTGACAGATGTGGTTATGATAAAATACATTTTACCTGTCGAAACTCTCCTTATTGGAGCAAACCCTTCAGCTTGGCAGATGGTATAAAAAAAAAAGACATCACTGTGATATATCGATCTAAATAGATAGACAGATGAAGATATCACCGGTTATAGCAGAGGATAAATTATAAAAGTAAAGCTATAAGTGATCATTAACAGAATTATAACACAGATATTAGATAAAAATATAATAGGCAGCATTACTTTCAAAAACAAAGGCTTTTTATTTGTCTTGAACTTACTACTATCAGTCACTTGCTCAGTGATAACATTGACCCACTGTTCCTAGCAGCTCTAAAAGTAGATGAACATCAATAACTTTAACTTTGCACAGATCTCTATGGGCTCTTTGGTTCCTACCATGGAGTCTCAAAGGAAATTGAGCGGGTCAGCCAAATAGTAATTCTGTTTCGATCAGCCTGTCTGTGTTGATTGACATTGATGTCCGACTCTTGAAGACTGTAGAAAATGGTAAGAAAAAAAGGTTTTCTGTTCTGTTATAACCTTCACAAGTTGAAGTTTTGCTACGCTGATTAAAGTTGAAAACCATGATCTTAACACTGTAAATTACAACCAAAAGAAAACCCTAACATAATATATTTATTTTTGCTGGTACATAAATTTAACCAAAATTATGCTAATATTATCGAAGTCATATGTCCTAAATTTTTGAAAAATGTTCTTGTATTACATTATCTCATTAGGGAATGTATGGCTGTATTCTTAGTCCTACATTGATATTAAGTAAAGACTTGACGGACTTGTTTATATTTATAGCACGTCAGTAACAAGGCAGTTCGAATGCTTTACATCATAAAAGCAATGTGTGAAATATGCAAGCGATTTGATTGACAGCAGAAACCATTCCCTGTCCAAAGTTGAGAGGAGTATTTCTTGGGGCATCTGACCACTCTTCCCCATCACAGTCTGCTCCACATCATTCTAAAGCTGATCTGCCAGTTTGAGGTCAGTGTTCTGTGCAGACCAGTTCACACTTCTACAACAAATTTCTGATTCATGTGCTTAGTTATCTTGCTTTGTCCACTGATGGAAAGTCAAGTTGGAAATTAAGACGCCATCTTCAAACTGTTCCCACAAAGTCAGGGGTGTGGAATTGTCCAAAATATCATTAGCACGATGCTTAGAGGGAGCGTGGAAAATGTCACAGTCGCACAATGGGGAAGCGGGGGGCGTTAGTGTCTGAAAACCTTGCAATGGTTCACACAGGGTCAGTGCCACCTCGCCAACTGCTCAAAGAGTACAAACCCATTGTGTTCAAATGCTTCCTTCTCTTTAGATGGTTAAGTATACCAAGAACTGAGTCTAACTCCTGAAAAACAGTCTATACCAAACTTAACTGGCCACAGCATAGTGCCATTTTCTGATCCACTGGAAACAAAAAGTCATCCACTGAATTGCCAGAAAAAGGCAGCCTTCATCACTCTATGCTGCTCTAGACACCGATGTGCTTTACATTATATCATTTGTCACTTTGTACTATACTTTGTGATGTAATACTTGAATGAAGTTGCTTGACCATGAAAATACATCCCACAAAGCTCTCTGCATTGGAATTGAGCTAAGCTGAAGGCCACAAACTGATGTTTAGAGGCCTGTAGCTACTGACTGCAGAAAATTAGAAATCTAAGAACCTCAGTATTCATTGACTTCACCCTGTGATTTTCACTGCGTTGCTGTTATTTTCAGACACTTTTACATTGTTGGAATATCTCTAGCTGTTGACTGGAATATGTTGCATCAAGAAAATTTCATCACTGGACTTATTGCACAGGCGACATTGTATCACTACATGATGTTGCATTCCCTGAGCTCCAGAGAATAACACATTCCTTAACAAAAGATTTTAGAAGCTGTGTGCAGGACTAACTGCTGGAACTTTTTGAAAGTTTGTACAGTATACAGATGAAAAAGGTATGAACTGTCCTTCTAACTTATAGTTGTGAGTTAAACTCATCTTAACGACCCTTTTCTGCTTATAAGGTGCCAAGGAACTTAACTGTTCCCCAAGACCTTTCCTCAGGCTATCAGAGTATGTAATCATCAGTCTGAAGATATTAATTATGCCAGGCAAAGAGATGGAGAATGGATGAAACAGGATGAAGAGAAAAAGGGGATCATATAGATGATACCCGTAAGTCTCCTTGACTTAACTCTCCTGTGGCACCTTCTTGTCTTTACAATAGAAGAGGCTATAAATATTTTAAATCAAATATAAGGCAGCATAAACTCAGCTTTCATGATTTATTCATCAAAGCCACAGGGTGTACATGCACATTCTCAGGTCTTGATGGCTGCAGGGCCAAATGCTCCTCTGGTGTTTGTTTTTCCGTGTGTGTGCGTGCGTGTGTAGGTGTGTGTGTGTGTGTGTGTGTGTGTGTGTGTGTGTGTGTGGTCCCACAGCTTTTATATGAAAACTCCTCCTACATGATACCTGTACATCTCTGTCTGCCTCTGCTAACACACAATTTGCATTTCTTACCAAACCCTGGAGTTGTGATGTGCTGCTACATAAGAATAATGAAGACAAAAAATATCAGCTTAATTTTGCCAAATTTATTAAGTCTTAAACAGATCTGATGAATTTCTAAAATGGTTTTTGTTAAAGTTCAAAGATGCTTCTTCATCCTTATGAGATATAAATCACAAGATAAAAGTTAAAATATGTGCCAAAAGGTACAATTTATTCATTGGGACTAATTCGATAACTGCTTCACTGATGAAATATTTCATCATATTCATCTAAATGATTTAAAGGTTGTTTTGTTGTACCAGGATTAAAAACTGGACTTCTGCATTGCAGTTCAACGGTGTCAAATATTCTATCAGATGTAGTAGCTATTGACATTAACCATGTGCCTATCACAATATATATTATTGATTTATTGTCCAGTCCTATGAAAATCAAAAATCAGAAAACAGTTATTGTTGCACAGCACCATTTGTGAGGACAAGCATAAATTCAGTTTTACACCGTCTTAAAACCTCTAAATTCCTCCAAGAACTATGCTTCCTACAACAAGGATCTCTACCAGTAAAACTTTCTGGCTAAATAAAAAGCAATGAAACCTGCCATAATTCCTAAGAAATCCTCCATTAATCTTTTCTTCTTTCAACTGAAAGGGTGTGATGTCACACACAGCAGAGGTCATATAAGGTCTTATGGAAGATATCAAGAAGGATTTAAGCAGTACCAGCCAAGCTGAGATGGGAAAGCAGTATCAAAGAGCGGCTAAACCATTAAATCAGTGATATAAAAGGAGCAGGGTTAAGAAATATTTCTTCAGAAAAAAAGAGAGCTGAATTGGATATTGATCCTGTGGGAGGTTACAACAGGGGAAAGAAATGAAATGGAGAACACGAGCCCTTTCTTTAGTTGATGGATACAAGGGTCAACAGACAGAAGAGAGGAGTGGGAGAGTGATGAGATCAACAGAGTGACATCACCATTAAAAGAACATTATTGGACACATGTAATGACTGTGAGGCAGATAAATTACTTAATTTACTTCATAAACATTCAGAAAACTACATTTGTTCATCGTGCTTCTCTCGGATGATAAAATACTGGAGTGTTTTGTGTCATAGCAGCATTAAATATAACTGGCAAGATGAATTAATCAACCTTATATTTTATAGAGGACAGCTGACTGTATGATTTTTCCTGAAGTATTTTTTTTAGTACATGTAACTCTTTTGCAACTGCTATAGGTGCAACATGAATTCATTTTTCTCTTCATTAAAAGGCCAAAAAGATATTTGTGGTGAAAAATGATGCACAAACACTGTTTGTCATTAAAAAAAAAAGAATAAATATGCCAGGTCTACATGTGATTTATAATTATTCAAGCAGACAAATACTCCCAGATGAGCTGATGATTATGTAAATACATGAAAATTAATGGTAATTAATGTGCTAAAAGATATTAAATCACCTAGTTTGTCATGAGCAAAATAATGTTTTTGTTTAGAACTTGCAGATGGTTTTCATCTAATTTGACTGGTAGCAGAGGAGGGAGGAGCAGAAAGACTGTAGGTTTTATTTGTGTCAAAAGCCACAGCAGAACATATCGGCCTCCCTTTATTACTTTTTGCCTGCTGCTCTGAAAGCTTCTCCATCACCGGTTCAGAGAGCATTCAGCAGTTCTAAGCAAAAGCGACCTTCTGCTCTCACTGAGAGGCTGTCGGATCATTTCCTCCTACCAGCAACCTTTTAAAAGAAACATGTTCATATTTGAGAATTTTCATTAGCTAATGACAACCTGTGTTAACAGCATCACTGTGTAATGTTTGTACCAAAATGTGAGTCTAAAAAAAGCAATTTGGAGTCAAAAAAGATCAGAATTTCATGTGATTAGTTATAACTTTTTATATCATAAAGCAACACATACAGCTGTTTAACATGTAGAAATTATATTATAATGAACTGTATTTCCATTGACCACATAAATGCCCAATTTGACATTTAGAAAAATAACTTTTTTTTCAACATTATCAGAATACTGACAACATTTTCCACACACTTATAATGGAAACTCAGCCGCAGTTTGTAGGCTGTGAAAGCATCCAATGCAAAGATGGGTGGAGGGTAAACAGAGTTCTTAAATAATAATTTTCAAAGAAAATCTGCAGCAAAGATTGATGACAATAAAGGACATAAATTCAGACAGAGACCAAGCAGGCACACAGCACAGGATAACAAGAGAAACCTGCAAAAACAACAAGAACCAGAGGGCTTAAATACTGATCAGCTGGTTGGGAACAGCTGCCAAAGAGAGCTGGCAGTCTGAGAAAAGGTGGACGGTTAACACAGAAGTAGAACTGAGGAAAGAAATTACAGAACAATACTGATCTAGGACTCTGAATGCAATATGGCAAAACTTAAATGAATATAAACAAATGAGGAAGTAAGTAAAGTTTATTTGTAAAGCAGTTTTCACAGACATAAAATCACAAAGCGCTGTACAATAAAAATCAAACTTAAATCATGCAAAGAATAAAACAAGCACAAGATACAATGAAATCGTGACATAAAAGCCGGTAAAAACACAAGTACAAATGAAAACAAAAACAATCAACTAACTATGATAATACTTTGTGTTGTTTTGTTTGGCACGTGGAAAAAGTGTGAAAGATTTTCCGGCATTTTGTCAACATGTGAACCTTTTTCACATCGTGCGTTTCACATTTTAGTGTAATCAGATGTGGAATAAATGACCGTACTGCAAATCCTTCAAATCTTACACAGTCTTTTGGTGTACTTTCTAGTGCAAATATACTAGTACACTTTAAATAAGACAAAACAAACTTACAGGTAACTTTTCAGCAAGATAGATGATTTTGTTTAGTCAATTATTCCTTAATAATGATGAAAAGTATTAGTTCCATTAGCAGATTATTTCACTTTCAACATAATAAAAATGTCTACTTAATTTTTACAATTGCATGAAGATCAACTGTTAAAATTCTACTTGTATTTCATTTATCGTATGAATGCGAGTGAAATTTAGCCGTTCTTTTCTTGGCGCTTATGTACTGTATCTCCACTCGGAGTCTGTTTACCTTAAGGCAGACAATCACAACGCACAAGCAAATTCAGATTTTAACCTTCCCCACAAACAGTCTTGCATGTTCTCACTGCTGTGAGGTAGAGGGTGCCGGTGGGGTCAGCATAATACAAATGAAGACAGGATGTTGAATATTTATGGTGGTGGGGCAGTGTGTTAGTGCTCTGGTGGAGTAGCTGCAGGGTCTGTCAGGCAGTTCTCCTCATTAGCAGCGACTGAAGCAGACTTGCACAAGCTGCAAGCTGCAGCGGTCAGTCTCTCCTCTTTAGTTGTAGTTTCTTTTGCTTTTGGACTGTTTGGCCTTCTTTAACTTTTCACTCTTTTTTTGTTGTTTTCATTGTTTTGTAAACCCCCTGACTAAAAACTCTTCTGCTCCAGCGAGAAAGTTTGTGCAAGAATTGAACAATGTCGTCTGTATTCCTCACCTTATCAGAGATGGAGAAAACTTCGGCTGATGTGGGAAGAAGCGCAAAAAGGCTTTTACTCTCTTCCCTGTCAGCAGTTTCTGCTTGAAACCGAGCTCAAAGCGTGGGTTCTGTGAACCGTCTGTACACAGGAGTATGGAATGTGGATGACACAAATATCACAGCTTTCTACTGAGAGCAGCTCACTGGGTAACGGGGGAAAAGCGTGTAAGCTTTCCACAGCTTTTCTGCATAGTTTCAGAACAATGCAACACACTGCGTTCTTGCTTTGGCATTTGGAACAGATATAAATTAGCACTCTCTCCACAGACCACAGAGTGTCTTCTAACTATTGAGGGATCACACATCCAAGCTTCCCTAGGAAAGCTTACTTGGTTAAAATGGGGGCTCCAACTGATTGACAAGAGGGGATTCAGAAAGAGCAGTATGGATTTGATCCTGGCTGTGGATCAGTGAACCAGGTCTTTGCCCAAGCAGAGGTGATGATGGAGTCAAACTAGTTGGGTTAGTCATGTTTCAATAATTCGTTGTTTTGCATCCTTTGGGAATTTTGACAGGATGCTATAGCAGTAAAAGATCCTTGAAAACCCAAAGAAAAATTCATGTCCTCATTCTAGGCACAAGGTTTATCCTGGAATCCACCAGCACAGTCTTTGCTCTCATCTGTGCTTTTTGCAGATGTTGTGGTTGTCTTGGTGCGTTCTACCCAGAACCAGAACCAAACATGCGAAGCAGCATTCAGCTTCTTTGGGCCACAAATCTGGAGCAAACTTCAAGAAACCAACTGAAACACTGAATTCATTTAAATCAAGACTTAAAACCCACCTATTTAAAGTTACCTTTGATTAGTAGAAAGTGAAATATTGATCAATATATTAGACATATTTCCTTCATGATTTTGATAACATTTGAAAAAATGTTATCAAAATGTTTGTTTCATAAGTGATGACAATATGTTGTCTTTATGATGTAAAACTCTTAACTGCCTTGTTGCTGAAATGTGATATACAAATAATATTGACTTGACTTAAAACTATAGGATGGGTTTCAAAATCTTGAAGTTGAATTTTCTGAGGAGCATCATATCCAACCAAAATAAATAAATTAGGTACGTAACATGTTGCTGTTTTTCTTAGAAAATATATTTATATTAAATGAAATTTAACGTAGATGTGGGCAACAACCCATGTTATCCTTCCATACACAGAAATCAATGCAATACTGTCCACAAATTAAGATATGGCTAAATTTAATAAATGACACGTGACATGTATTAAAAAAAATTGTGGAAAAGTTTGTTTTTAGAAACAACCTTTATTATTATTATTATTATTATTATTATTATTATTATTATTATTATTATTATTATTATTATTTTAACTTCTCTGTCATAACTTTTACCTTTATAGTTACAAAATACTTTTTTATCACTATGTTTTTAATATTATACTTGGTTAGTCTTAGATTTCCAGATTTTTCTCTCAACATTTGGTGTATTTTTAAGTGAAGAAAATGTTCTTTGTTTCGGTTATACTTTGTATATCATAAATTAATGAAAATTAGCTGTAAAAACACACTATTTAATAAATTCAGATTGTTGCTCATTATTAAACAGATATTAAGCCAAAATGAAAAGTCTTTTAGTCAAAAATGAAGTTCCCCGATGTTGCTTTCATAGAATTTAAGAACAGAAGTTGTCGGTTCACCAAGGAGAAAATACATTAGCAAAGACTTTGAAAAGTAACTGTTGCTGCCCATCGATCTGGGAATGATTATAATGCCATGTCCTACCAATTTAAAGTATATTAATCTAAAATGACAGCAATTATTCACAAATGAAAAACATTTGAAATAGAATCAGAGTCTCCATGGAGAAGATGTTCATGTAATGTTCTATGTAATACACAGAGAAATGGTAAAAAGAACTAAACTCTGAGTTTTTATGACACATCATGTTAAAGTTCATTAAAAGACAGAGAAACGACTCAAGATCTATTTGTTTGAAGGAGAAAGATCCTTCTCTGGCAGCATGTTTTGGTTTGGAATTGGATCTGAATGAAACATAAGACTTTTGAAACAATATTCTTCTGACAAGTGGACCAAAGAGATGCTTGGCTATAATGCACAACTCCATGTTTGAGGGGGGAGGGGGAACTGTGCACCTTGCAGTTATCCAGTCAAATATGTTCTCCTCTGTTTAACCTAACTCAGGTTTTTGCACTGAGGGCGGAAGCCAAAGTCCCAGGAGAGAACCCACGCATACACAGGAAGAACATGCTGAAAGACCCCAGGCCTGGATTTAAAAGAGCTGTGCAGAAAGGAAAGGTGTGCAACTCTCAATGAACTGAAACAACAATATCCAGTAGACCCCAAATCATTCCGCAACATTGTGAAAAGCTGTTTAAGTCAGACAAAAACCCATTACTGAGAGCAAAGACTGGAAAAAGTGGTTCTAGAAATTGATGAATCATGGTTTTCTCTTTGGCTTAACCTGTTTAATAACTTACAACAGTGTGTAAAATATGTGCTTTTGTACATGTTTAGTTGGAATTAAATCCTTGCAGAACCTGGTCAGGATCAGATCAGATGAAAGAGGGTGTAAGCACTTTTTTTCTCCAGCAGACAGACGTGCCACAGCAGCAGAGCTGGCAGAGGCCGGGCAGCTTCAGCTCGGTGGCAGGGTGGCTGCGCTTCCAGTTGGAAGGCCGGGTTTCACCTTGGAGCATGCCAAGGTCGTCCTTGGACAAGAATCTGTTTCCCCACTGATCACAATATGTTAAGACCAACACACTTTTACTGATTTAATTATTCAGCAAAATTATGCTCTGAAAAGTGTATCAGTGTATAATGTCACATAATGTGTTAACATCGCTGTCAAACTGAGAATGTTCTGTTTTGGAAAAGAAACTAAACATTACATTTCTGTGGGTGGGTGAGAGAAATGTTCCAAAGGTTTAAATATGTGCTTGAAAGAACAAGTTGAACGTAAAGAGAAAAACATTAGCACAACATGACCAGCATGGCAAATATACGAAAAAGCACTAAATAAATGACCTACTGTGGTCACACTGAACTTGTATGAAAAGAATGCAGCCTTTGTTCTGAGTACATTTATCCACATTATGAACTAAAGTCACATCTGTGTTCCTGATTGCTTTTTCTCTAGAACCTTCTTGTCTTCTTGCCTGTTGTTACGCCCCAAGCTCTAGGGGTTCAGGGCGGTAACATAAAAATGTCCAGAGAGAATAGGGGATATAATAAAAAGGTGATTTATTACAAAAAGAAGGTCGCGCAGAACCAAGACACAATACAACTTAACCCAATTAAAACAAAAGAAAAGGGTTAACAAATTCAAGATTGGGTAAGTGGAAATGAAATTACTAGAGGTCCAAACAAATCAGTCTAAAGTAAACTCAAAACAACCCCTAAGGAAAAAAAAGAAATAAAAAAAAAACACACACACACAAAGGGAGCACCAAACTTCCCTTGCACAAGTTTCTAGCTTGAGAAAGCAAATTACAGCACAATCAACTGCTTTAGCAGAACAGCCAACAAAATGTTTC
This sequence comes from Alfaro cultratus, assembly GCA_903066825.1. NCBI lineage: Eukaryota > Metazoa > Chordata > Actinopteri > Cyprinodontiformes > Poeciliidae > Alfaro > Alfaro cultratus. Next base: position 35,248 of record CAEFZX010029043.1, read on the forward strand.
AAAGCAGCTGCAAATAGCAAAGGTAAGGAAGAGCTCAACAACCTCTGCCTACAAGCTGTCCCACTGGAGGAATGGTTTGGGAGCCTTTTAAAGGAACAGGTGAGGCTCATCAGCATCTGATTGGCTTGCCATGCTCTGCTGATCCAATGGGGTGTAGCTCCTGCAGGTTCCAGGCAGCCAAACAGAAGAGGTGCTGTCACAGCTGAACCTGCAAGCAAAAAAAAGAGCCTGCCCAGCCTCAAGAGGCCAGGGGCCGTAACACCTGGTTTTGTCTGCTTTTCCACTTTACTGGACCGTTTATGTACATTTCATTATCTGATTCTCCTCTATGATATCTGCATATGGACGTTTTCTGAAACCAAAAAAAAATACTGTTTCGTCCAAAAGATGTTAAAACTGTTCGTTCTTCAAAGAAAGTTGTTTTTAACAAAAGTTAATACATGCAACAATGTCTCAATTCATTTACTTTCAAAACACTGGGTCTAGAAATCTGTTGAAATCCCTCTTGTTACTGATTATTTAACGGACAGTGAAACATAACAGCATCCGCTTCTCTGTTTAAATAATGCTGTCGCCTGCAAAACTCCCCAGACAGCAATACCATTTTCTGGTATTGCAGCAAGCACTGGAGAACAGTTTCAGATGCACCTCTGCAATATTCCTCCACAGATAAAAAATAAATAAATAAATAAGAATGAAAAGTTTGGAACTCACAAAATTAAAAACTATCTTTCACACGAAGCACACGCTTGTCTGACTGTAAAGACATTTGTCAGCTGCTCATGGTACAGCAGTCTGGTAATTTGGTGCTAAATCAAAATTTGAAGCAGGACTGTCACAATCCCCTCAGCCTGTGCAGCAGAGGCAAACATCCCCCTTCATGCATGCTGTGTCAGTAATGGAAACTAATATTTATGCAGACTTGGAAACCTTGAGGTGCAAACAGAAAAAATAAATAAATAAAACAATAATATATATATATATATATATATATATATATATATATATATATATAAAATTCAAACGTTTCATAATATATTTTGTCAAATGGCATCAGAATGCGTTGCTAAAATACCTCAGAGATGGAAATGGTCTGTTGCTGCTTTGCATATTTACTGCTCCCCACAGCAGGTGCTGCTGCTGTTGCTGCAGAGTGATTTGCAACAACCTGCTTTTCTACAATTAGCATAAAAGTTTGAGTTGTGTGCTCCTCATTCAGGATAATTAGACTTCTTGGTAATTTAATGTAAATTACAGTTTTTGTTAAAATTATATCTTCATTAAGTTTTCATTACTTGTCACATCTACCTAATGAAGCTGCTCATTATGTTGTTTATTTTTATCCTTCAGCAGCTCTTGGAGAAAGGAAACGCTCACAAGAGCCCTTGACCTACATCACGTTTTTCCGCCGGCGTTCCTCTCAGTGCTCTGTCTGGTTTATCTACCTTCCAGTATGTGTCTTGCATCCTGTTGGAATAACGACACAAGACATTCACAAAACCAATTCATGAATAAAAATAAGAGAGCCGTGATTGGTGGGTAAATTTCAGTGAGTTTAGAAAGTATTTAGTCTTGCAGGCTTCTTTAGCTTTGCTTTTTGTGTTTCAGATCATCAAATTAATCTTAACATCAGACAATGATAACCTAAGTAAAATAAAATGTGGTCTTTAAAGTTGTTATTCCATTTATTAAGC
>CAEFZX010029044.1:0-71277 GCA_903066825.1 Alfaro cultratus
AGAAGAGGATGTTATATCCAGATTAAGGTTTGGGCATACGGGGTTGAATAGTACTCTGAAAATAATTAATAAACATATTACAGGTTTGTGTAGTTATTGTGGAAAGTCAGAAACAGTACAGCATATTTTTATAGAATGTAATAAATATAATCAGGAAAGAGAGGTGTTAATCAGAGAGTTAAATAGAAATAAAAATAGGTTAGATATTAAAAATTTGCTTCAAAAATCATCTGAGGATGTAATGTTTAATAGCATTTTTAGTTTCCTTAGGAGATCAGGTATTATGAGAAGATTATAGTGGTTTTTACATCTGGTCCATACTCCAATCTAGAAGGTGGCGGTAATGCACCTACAAGTTGTTTGCAAGCCGCCTTAAAACAAAAGAAGAAGAAGAAGAAGAAGCCTTGGGTCCTAAGTTCCTGTGTTAAAGAACGTAAGCTCAGTAACATGGCAGCCATAGTGTGACGCACATCGGATTTATAAATGTTGTTTGTATTTTCAGGTAAGCCGAAGTAGTGAAAAAGTTACCAACAGGCATTGTATGTTTGTGACATGAAGTTGTAAAGTTTCATAAGACAAAATGTATGTTGCTGTATTAATAACGGAGATATGATTATCTCAGTTGAGACAGCTAAGCTAAGTTTCTATGTCGAAGAACGTAAGCTCAATAGAACATAGCAGCCATAGTGTTATGCACGTCGGATTTGTGAATGTTGTTTGTATTTTCAGAAAAAGGAAAGTAAAGAAAATTTACAACCACCGCTTGTCTCGACATCACTATGTTGGAGTGTGCAACATGACACACGTATGACAAGGAGAAATAGTGATAATATTATTGGCAAAGTTATCTTTATATTTTCTCATTTTAGCAGATTTAGCAAGGGTTGGGTTGCTTTAGCCAATTGTTCTGAAGGCAGATTTACCACAGTTTTTGTAGCAAACAAAGCTGAAAATTTGGCACATTTCACAGCTTTACCTTGAAGAGCATGTTTCTCTTTTTCTCCCCTCTTTTATCCCCTCCCCTCCATCTTAGTCACACACTCCTCTGATACTAAGGGACAAGGTATTTTGCCATATGATTGGACTAGCCCCATGCCAAGTGCATTTTTCAATGTTAATGGAAATAAAAGAAGTATTGGGAATGTAGCCCTGATAGCATACCCGCCCACCGGGAAACTGCCCAGTATACCAGATTGCCAGTACGCCCATGTTTGTGTGGTGAAATGTTTATATGGATTAAAAGAGCAAAATCCAGGAACAAGTGGCTGAAATAAACGTCCTCCCTAGGGTCTGAAATGGGCGCCTGTGGAATATTATCGGAGGGTACGCACAAAACTATCACTGCACCTGACCCACAAGAACATAACCACATCTCCAACGTGCATCATGTGCCTGTCGCAAAACCAGCACAAACCACACAAATACAGTTCACATGCGCATAATGTGCATGGCCCACTAAAATAGCTGACCTATTCCGCTGTTTTTTTTCTTTACAAATTATGCTAAATAATAAAGATGGGAAAACAAAGCCTACCCGTGTGAACCACGGGAGGTGGAGGATGGAGATTCCCACGATCAGGTGATGTGTCATATGTCCAGAAGAAAGTCCAGGAGGTGACGCAACAACGTATGCTTAAATTCTACTCTTTGGGCAAACATTTAGATTAGATTTAACTGTTTAACCCACAGTTTTAGCACGACGCTCAGCAAGAACGCGGCAGATGTCACAGTTGTCCAACCTGATAACCCGTCAGCTCTTCAGTTCACAAAACCACAAAGAAAAAGTTAATAAACCAGCGACCCCACCAGAACCATGCTTGCTGTAGAAAGCTCAGGCAGGATCCAAACGACTGCCAGAGGGACCAAACTCTGCTCATTAATTTTTAGCTTACAGAAAAAGCGCCAAGCCATCAAATAAACAAAAGTAAACTGATGTACCTCTGCCCACCCCCACAGATTCACACAGATGTGGGCTTCATAAAAGATGCTTTGACACAAAAGATCTTTTTTTCTCTACAATTTTGTTAATAGCAAAGAGGATTAGATAATAAACAAAACAATCCCATAACTATTTAAGTAAGGGAAAATCTCAAGGTAAGCTGCATAGCTTCTTGCGCTACTGCTAGAAGGGTTCGAGATGGTTCAGCTGTCTTTTTAGGACGCTTAGGAAGTGTTCCCACTGGGAGAAGTGGGTAGACTGTGTATGCTGAACCAAAGAACGAATGCATAGATTGGTCTGCTGTATTTGGCCTCATTATTTGTTGTTTATTTCATCTGCTGCATCTAGTGGAACAATTGATTGAAGACAGTGGGGGAGTGAACAAGCTTTCTATTTTAAGGAAACAGTAATTTTTTTGTATGTGGCAGTGGCCTGGAAAGGCATTACTCTTGACATTTTGGTATGTCAGCCTGATAGATCAGCGGGGGATGTGTAATACGCCCTGCCTGCTTCATTTTATTGGCATTCAATGAAAGAAATGCAGTCGCCAAGGAGCTCAAGATACAAGACACTGCTCTCCCAATCAAACTTTGATGCAGCTGGTATTTGTTTTGCACAAGGTAGATCATGACCTCGCTGAGAATTGCTATTTTCTACAAAAAGGTTTGCAGTCTAGATTGATCATGACGTTGTAAATATAACTTTTTTCTATCTATTACTTGTAGAAGCTCAAATATTTGTTAATAAGATGACGCATACTGTAGCTATGTGGCTTTGTCTGGTGGCTCTGCTCATAAACTCCTAATCATGACACAGAGCTATGAACTGCTAAATGAGCGCCCTCACAGTCTGAACAATGACGCTCTATGTTGCATAGAAAAGCTGGAAGAATGCTCGTCAGTGCTGTAAAAGAAAGAAAACAACTGAATGGAAAGATGGGCATTGTTTTGAAATCTGAGATGTTCTCAGTTGTTATTGGTGAGGCCATCTGATTATTTGAAAAATGCCGTTCCTGCAAGTAAACAAGAAGACAAAAAATTAGAATAGTTTGGTTTAATCTGCAGATTCTGAGAGGAATTTAACATTTTACTCTGAATGAAAAAACATTTCTTTATATTTATATATTTAAATCAGCCGTTTTTGACAACCTGGTGTCTAAACCTTAAACTGTAAAACATTTGAAGGTGGTTTAACTTGAAAAAGAAAGTCCACCTGCTGCCTTGAAAATGCAATTAAAGTCAAAAATGAAATTACTTTGATTTTAACTCAGAAATTAAAGTTCATGAAGTTGATTTAACAACAAATATAAGTTGTCTAAACATTATTTTTAAGTTCATTAATCTTGAATTGTGAGTTTTAACGTAATGCTGCGATTTAAACCAAATAATTATTTCACAATATGCAAGAAAAAACTTGAGCCACATTTCTCTGTTATTTTCACTCACATTATCAAGTTAAAATATCTACTTATTTTAGTTTAGAATAATTAAAATTCTTGTTTCAAATTGCATGAACAAAATTTCTGATCTGATAATGAATTTTACTAAACATCACAATGAATTCAGCTCAGAAACATTTAGTGTGAACAGGACATTGTCCTCAAGCATTAAAATAAACATTTTCTTTAATAACACACAAGAGTCAGATCAATGTAATGCACTTCCATGCCGCTAAGCATTCTGGGAAATAGTTCCCACTCCTGTCTTTTTCTTCTTTCAGTTTTTTTAAGTGCTAACCTAAAAACTCTAGTTTATTCAACTCTTGGAGGTCTGACAAAATTAATAAAAAGTGAACACAAACTATTACTGTAAGTTTTTCACACATTTAGGTTCAAAATCTAAAACTCACTAAATTTATTCGACCCAAATAGTAGAAGGTAGTAGACACAACTAAATGCAGCTCAAATGTTTTACAGTGTACCGCGTTAAGACAAAAGACAACAGACAAACTAATTTTGTTTGAACAAAGGTAAACGCTGGCATGATTAAAGATGACTGTGCAGCAAAGCAGAGCTGCTGGAGGACAGGCAGCGCGTTCAAGCACCCTTCTGAGGGCAGTGGCCAAACAAACAGCAGTTGCAGGGCAACCAGAGGGCCCTTCAGGGGCCCTGAAGGGGGCCCACCTGGCATACTTACTGTAACAGTCACATTCACATCTACAACCGCAAACCATCCGTAACAAACAACAGGAAGCCCAGGCATGTTAGCTTTAATCATCTGTCTAATGTTGACCATAACTCTAATGTTCAATTAATTTTTTCTCAACTGTGAGTGTAAAAACATGAACAAGTCAATGCGATAATTGGGGTGTCAAACTCATTTTCATTTTGGGACAGATCCAAAATGTTCTTAAAGGGCCGGTTGTGCCAGAATATATTGATAAAACCAATTAAATGGTTAAAATATCAATAAATAGCCGTTCCTCCAGGGTCTTGTGATTTGTAATCAAAATTACAGATTTTGTGGTGCTATGATAAAACTGTTTGTAAAGACGTTTTGTGATAATGTATGACGTTAAATGTGACTTTTTATTACTCACCGTATCGTATTTTGGAACAATTTTGGAAATATTTACAGTAAAATCAGAAAAAATGTGGAGATTTGTTGATTTTGTTTGAATTTTGGAGATTTGTGAAAAACTGGAAGAACTTATTGATGTAACTTGGAGTCTAGAGGGCCACATAAAAAGCTTAAGTGGGCCAGATTTGGCCCCTGGACCTTGAGTTTGACACATCTGTTGAAAAGCATCATGACAGGAAATCAGGAGTGTCCAAAGTGTGGTCAGGGGGCCATTTGTGGCCCTTGGGTTGAGTTTGTGTGGCCCCCATCTCCAGATCAAGGATGATATAAATTTGACAGCACAGATGATTGATGTCGACTTTTATTGTTCGTCAGGGTAAATTTACTACCAACATAATTTTCTTAGAATAGAAAATGTTGAGTACAACACAAAGTATTTGTCTTTTTATAACTAAACTTTTATAAGCCTATAAAAAAATGCTAACTGAAAATTCAACTTTGCTCCACCTAAGCTAGCTTTTATTTAGTTTATCTAATGTAAAAAAAAAAAAAATGCTTTTCTGTTAATACAACAAAAACTTTCTAAAGTTTTACAATGAAAAACGTCTCTTTCCTACAAAAAAACAAACCAAACACAAAAAAAATCTACTTTACTTCCTTGAATTTATTTTTATTTTCTTGGCCCAAAGGCCAAGAAAACTACTATTAAACAACTATTTTGGTCCTTGTGAATAAACGTTTGGACGCGCCTTCAATAAATCCTTTAAAACATTATATTAAAACGTAGAAATGTCCTTTTTTCAGTGCATTTAGAAAGTTTTCACAGAATTTTCTTTTACATTCTGTGTTTTTATAGGAATTTATTTGACAGTATAACAGAAAGTAGTGAATTATAAATGTGTGGTGAGCATTTCTACTTAGCCCCTTTCACTCTGATACCCCCAAATGAAACTGCCTTCCAAAAACACCTAATTTATAAATCCATCTCAGTATGAATGTAATTGTCATTAAATACAAGGCTAAGCTAAAAGAAAACCTTACATAGTCTAATTATCCACCCATAATATCAATGGAAAGGTTTCTATGAAAACGCAGTCATGTGTGAGTGGCCCAGTCAAAGTTCAAACCTTAATTCAACAATAAATATGTTGCAAAAGCTTCAAATTAATGTTCTCCATCCAGTATGACTTAGATTGTGCTATTATTTTAATGTGAAAATATGTGATACTGTTTAATATTTCAATACAAATTTAGAATAATAAATTATGTATAACACTGAATCAAAGATCAAAACTTCCCTCAGCAATCCTGATCCACAAAAACACACAAAACAATGAATTATTAAAATCATTCATTGATATATAGTCAGAGAATCAAGAAACGATTATCACACGCTGGACTCTTGTCATAAATCTCTCTGTGGAACCGATGTGTGTTTGTTACGGTGTTTCTTACTGTACCGCGGCGCCAAACGAGGACATTCAGCCTCTTTGTGCTCATTTCTGTGGGCTGAATGAGCCCATTGACAGCAGCTCACTCAGCCCACACTGGCTGTCCAGATCTGCTCACGTTTACTATTGTTTTGACAATGTTTCTTGGTTATTAATAAAGAGCATTTTTCAGAGCTATGAGCCTTTAGAGCACCTCAGTGTGATCTGTTGTTTTAATATAACCCAGAAAGATGTGAAATGAGGGTCTAATGTGGATGTTAATGTGAGTAAGACGGATCCAATGGTGTTATATTCGAGGTTATAATAGTTTAAAACTAACAAAATAGCAAAAAACTGAAATTGAAAAAAGATTTTAACTAAAATAAAATGGTAAATAATGGGGAGAAAGCTATAACTAACTTGAACTATGCCATGCATTTATAAAAGTAACTAAAACATGCTACAATTATAAATATGCTATCCTTCATTTTTGTGTTTATTGATTTTTTATTAGCCTTTCAAATTTAAATAGATGTTCTTTTGTGCACATTTATGTCATTTGTCAGCGCTAATCCACAAAATGGCGACAGCAAAAGTTGTGAGGAAACACCAGTCAGTCAGTTGTTCAGCAATAACTTAATATATTTTTTTGAAAATGGGATTTTCTGTTGAGCCCAATTGATGTAAATATAATCACGGTATAATACTTCGACCTTTTGAATTCTGCGCCTAAAAAGATTACAATAACTTATAACAACTGAAGAAAAAATAAACAATATTTAGTATTTAATTAATAAAAACTAATAAACATATTCTGACTAATTAAAGCTAAATTAATTAGACCACGTGTCAAATTCAAGGCTTGAGGGCCAGATCTGGCCCGCCACAGCTCTTTATGTGGCCCTTTAGACTCCAGATTACGTCAATAAGTCACTGCAGTTTTTAACTATTCCACAAAATTCACATAAAATCAACATTTTTTCTGATTTTACTGCAATTGTTTCTCAGAATTGGTTATAAACATTGGATTTAAGTGACTACTGTCCTAGCCTTACTTGATGTTAAGTTATAGTCCGTGACCGAAACGGCGATTAATAAAAAGTCACGTTTAATATCATACATTAGTGCAAATATCGCAAGAAATCCTTACAAATGTTTCTAAATTAGCACCACAAAAGAAAAATGTAAGAAACACTTACTGAATGCTGAAATAAACATCTATTTATTGATATTTTAACAGTTTAATGTTAATTCCGTATTGATTAACAACCAGCCCTTTAAGTGTATTCTGATTTTTGATATGGCCCAAAATGAAAATGAGTTTAACAAACAAAAAAGTTACAACAAAATAAAACTAAACTATAACCCTGGTTAGGCTGCTTTTAAATTAAACTTACAACATTTGCCATGGACTGCTAAAGAATTACATAAATGTATTTCAGGATGCATTTTATTTCCATAGACAGCACAGTCTGTATAAATGTGATGTAGGACATGTGACCACAGGAGTCTGCCATTTGCCTGAAGTGAAATGAGATCACATGATTGGTCATTTCTCTGTCAGGGTTTGCATCCGCACCCCCTCATTCGCCTGTCAAACTTCCCTTTCCCCACTGTTGTGCTGCACTTTCTGTGTTTTTGCTAAAGGAATTTTGGACTGTCAACACATATTTTTATCCAGAACCAGGGAGAAGTGTTGCCCGGAGAATTGGGTTGTCTCCTACTTTCTGTCTGAATTGGTCCGTTCAATAAAGGCGTCATGCTCAGTAACGTGCGCTAAAAACAATGTTCACACTTTCTCACATGTTTTCTGCTGTTTGAAATTAGGATGTAAGCTTCGTTAAAAGGTTATTTTCTTAAAGAGGGAAGTCAGATTTTTTTTTAAACTGAGGGCTGTGTTGAGAATTTATGAGAAGTCAGTATCTTATCTGCAGTTGAAAATTCTCTGAGAATCTTCGTTAGGATAGAACTGAGATAATCAGATACCTTCATCCATCCTTTACAGTTCATAAGTTTACAGTAGATCAAGGGTGTCCAATTTTTTTGTCACATTGGACAAGGTAAGATTTCGTGTTTTTCTGTGTTTTTGTGACAACATAGGAAGTAGAAATAGAAACATAAACAAACGCGCCCTTTTTTAAGGTTATTAATTAATTTCCTGCTAATTTATGTAGGTTGATTAATGTTACAGAATAATGTTTTACTGCTCTTAAGATTTGTGTGGGAGAATAATAAAGCAACATAAAACAGAAAAGGGTGTAAAAAATGTTCTCGGTTTTACTGTTTAGTGCTGAAGATGCTCTATTTTGTTGTCTTCAAAGTGTAGCTGTAATTGTTGATGCCAGACAGGATTTGTGACCTTTTTACCAAACTGTCAGATGATTTTAGAGATTCTCAGGTGGGTGCAGAACTGACCCTGACTCCACCAGACTAATTAAAACCATGGGAAAAGGAAGTGACTTTTACCAGGAGTTTAGGAGCGTCCGTTACCAGAAATGGCTCTCATTCTAGACAAGCATTGTAGCAGGACTTCTCCGTTTTCTCTGTGATTTTTTTTGCTTAAAAGTACAACAACAATCTGAAGTGTTTTAGGCTACGTTCACACTGCAGCCTGAAGTAACCCAATTCCATTTTTTTACTTAATGCAACGTGAATCTGATCTTTTCATGACGGTCTGAACATGATATCCAGGCCACTTGGATATCCGGTACGTTTGTGAGAAGTGAATCTGAACGGCCAGGTCACATTCATGTGACCTGAACGTCATTGATACTCGACAAACATCACTATTCTGCTTCCTGATACGCGAAGCGGGAAGAAAATCATCAACCATGACGGAAGATAATGAGGATTAAGTTGTTAATGTGCTGGTTCCGGTCGGACAATCGTAAGCTATGCTCCACTGCTAGCATCCATGTTTACTTCCACAAACACTAAGCACTTCTTCTTCTTTTCTTTCTTTTTTTATCGCGGTTGAAAAAACTCTGAGCACAGCCTGTTTGTGTGACGTTAATGCGTCCTCTACAGTGCGTGCGGGACACTTTCTGGCCGTTTGGGTCACTTCAGGCTGCAGTGTGAATGGGTGGCGTCTGAAAGGTCCGAAGTCCCAGGATGATTGGGTAAAGTTTAGTTAGGTTATGATCTGTTTACAGTGTTTCTTACATTTTGGGTTAGAAAAGTCCTGAAGGAACATTCCGCAGTGCCAGATTTATGTCCGAGTAATGAGTTGTGATTTTTAAGCTGGATTTCCTCGGGACTGCTGACCTACTTGCTGTGAGCAATGATTTGATGCGCACTAATGGCCTCGGCTAATTTTTAAAGTGAGGGAAATGTTTAAAAAGTTTGCAGAGAGAGGGAGGAAACCTCATGCAGATGAAGTGGACTAGCTTTGTTGTAAAGTGCCACAGTTGTTGACACTGGTGGTTCTTCTCTTCTTGAGCTTTCTCATCCCTCCTGGATGTTTGTTTCCATGACTACCACTTGGTAGGTTGATACCTTTCTAAGAGGAATCACAATTTTTGGTGTAATATTTGCATGTATTGCCAAGCTTTTAAAATCTTGTCATTTATGTGGACTATTCTTACATCTCCCAATGGGATTAGGTGTAAAAACTTCACTCAAAATCCAGATTATACGAACCCATTTGACTTTCCATATAATATGGTATAAATTCCACTTTGTTACAGAAGAATTCACATAAGTTGCATTTTTCACACCTTTTCACATTACAACCACAAAATAAATTATACATGTTTACTGGAAAAATAAATATGGTTCTTAATTTTTTTTTTCAAATATAAAAATATTTTTCATGATAAGAATTTCGATTTATTGTTGTCACAATAAATTACAATTAAAGGTGTTAAAATTCCCCCAAACTGTCCACATTTTCTGGATGGATAGTTTTGCTTTTTTTCTCCACCGTTTGTTCAATGAGAGCATCAGTAAATATGAATAAATTAGAAAATATGACTAAAATATGATTGTTAGTAAAAATAACACTTTTTTATGTGACTGGTGTCCTGAAGAAGCAAATTGCAGATGGGAATTACAAATTGCATAAAGTTCACAAAATAGAAGTGATAATTTTTTTTAAAAATCATTTTCAGAATAGTACAGCACAAAGCATAACTTTGTGCATAAATTCAATAGATTCTAGCTTTAAATGTGATTGTATGTGAGCACTTTCAAGGGATGGGAAGACTTATAATTTATTTAAACACCTTATATATAATACCTGTTATCTAGAACCTACTTTCACTGGCAAATCATTTGTGCAGCAGTGTCTCCTCTGTCTCAGCTGCTGAGTTTTATGTTTTTCTACTCACTCAAACTGTTTATTTAACATTTGCTCCAAAGGTTTTGATATTCCCGCTTGGAGTCTTACTCTTTATTCCCGGCACATCTTGCTTAATCTCATTTTATGGGAATTTCGTAAAACTTGAGAAGGGATGAGCGGCAGAGGAGGAAGTTCGGAAAAATGTTTTTGCAAGTGATTCATATAAAAACAAACTTTCTCTCCAGACTTCAGTTCCCTTCCTACCTGGCTCCAGGCTCTGTTTCCTGTAACTAACTCTGTTTTCTGATAAGGAGGAAGTTTTAAGCTTTCATTTTATTCTTTTGCAAATTTCTCACCAGAAAAGGAGAAGTCCTAACTTTGTTTTTTACTTTTGGTTCCAGTGTCTCCTCTTTTTGGGCTTATTGTGATTGGCTGCGGGGTTTTTTGTTATTGTTGAATGAATAAATTAGAAGCTAGTTTTTGCCGTTACTATTGTTCTTTGCATTCCTTTCATTCCACTTCTTTTAGGTAATAAGTGGAAATAATTACAAAAGTTTGAATGATTGCCTTCATATTTCACTTTCACTTTCCCTTGAAGAAGAAAGTTGCTCTTGCAGAACAAAAATATGTTTCATTTCAACACAACATATCCCCATATTATGGCCTGATTATTACTTCTGTTATAATAATAAATATACAGACGTAGATGTTGAGCCACAGGGTTCTGTGTCTCAACATGAAGACAGATAATCTGTTAATTTCAAGGTCTCAACATACACTTATCCCCATGTAACCTCTCCATTTTTCATCATCATGTGAGCTTCCATTAAAATAACAAAAACTAAATAAATTCAGTCAGTCTGTTTAACAATAAAGAGTGGGAATGGCACATTGCTTTAGCTAACAGGTGTAAAAGTTTCTGGAGATATGAAAGTGCTATAAAGACATACCATTTACCTTTATAGCACTTTGTAGTGCCTTTGTTTTTCTACCAGTTAGTACTGCCTTCCCTTCAAATTTGTCTTGTAAATTGAAACTCAGAACTGGAAATGACTCTACTTCTGAGTTGCAAGTCAGGAAATGATGGGATTTGCTGATTTTTTTTTTCTTCAGTTTTTTATACATCAAAGCACTAAAAGAACATGTTTCCATATAGGCATTATACAGTGCTTATTTTGCTACTACAGTAGTTTAATGCGATACAAGCTTTCAGAAGTACAAATATGTTTACTGCTGAAACTTCACATCAAAATAACCATTGCGTGACTAATGTTCATATACTTTTTAAGTAAGTGTAATTAGAAAGATATCTATGGAAGAGGATTAGGGCCACCGAAAATAAAAATAAAAAGAATTCTGAGATTAAGAATTCCTAATCCTCTTTCGTAGATATCAATTATCATGTATGGACAAAGCTGGTTAGCATCTCGTTTTTTGTATGTTTTAAGGCTGCTGCGGTTTAAGGGGAAACGCTTTTTATGACATAGTGATATAAATAATGTGGTGTAAATTCAGGCAAAGTCGGTAATTTGACCAATACGTCAGGAGTGAGGAGGTATGGGTCGGTTTCTAAGCCAGCTGTTTCAAACATTTGTAAATGCCGCCGTCTATGAGCCCCAACCAGGTGATTTAATTTCACAGACTCAGACTAAAACAAGCAGAAGCCAAGGTTAAATTGGCAAAAATAACTTGGGAAAACCATTTCTGTCGCTCTGTTCAATACTATGGTCCCGTCACGGCGCTTCGAGTGATTAAGTGACGTAGTTGCAAACAGACAATAAAACTAGAATTTTGTTGGAGACTATCAACTTTTCCATTAGAATCTGACTCAGAAGATCAACATTTTAATCTTATCAATACTACAAATCAACCTAATCCCCAAATTATTCAGTCTCCTGAAAGATTTAGATTTAAATTTAAGAATAAATACTTTTTGATTAAAGCCAACATCTTTCTTCTAACTGGAATCAATAATTGCATTTTGGAGGGGCCCAGGCATGAAGCTGAATATTACATCCCAAATAATACATTTCTAAGATACCGGTAGAAAGGTGCAAAAAGATAATCAACAATTATAAGAAGGATTTAATTGCTTTAATGCCAACAAATATTTTTCCTATGTCTATGAAAAAGATATAAATAGTCTTGGACTTGTAATTTTAATGAAAGGGAAATGAGAACATAATCTTTTTGCATTTGTTTTTAGCTTCTTTGTTGAATTGTGTAATTTTACATTTGAAGTCTGACTTCTGCCCAGAAAGCTTTTATTTAATATTTCTATATGGTTTTGCTTTCTAAGTGTAGATGCAGATATTTTAGTACGTGAACAACATTCACTTTTCATTGTGTCGCGCCTGCATGTTTCCTACAGCAGCTGCAGCCATGAATCACCTTCATCACATAGTGACTGTTAATAATAGGAAAGTGTCCTCTGTTTTTATCTATGTGACATTTCTGTTGATAAAAGCATGAAAGAATGCTTTAGAGGCGTTTACAAAGTTAATCCTTTGGGACTGAGGGATTTTTCTTCTGCACATGTACTGCCATCTATTGGCAGAAAGTGGTTTCACATTTTCATCCTTCAGTCTCCCACATTAAATTATGATACTGTTTCTGGTGTCGCTGTTACACTGACCCATATTTATAGAACATTTATCAAAATCAGAGCCACAAAATGTTTCACAAAACAATTAATCTATAAAAGAAACAACTTTTGCTATAAAAAATGGCTTTTTTCAATAAAAGACCAAAGAGAGTTTTGAGGATTTTGTTTATTTCTCCAATTAAATCCTTCTTGACGGTAAAAGAAAAATAGTATCTTTCTCTGATAGAGTGTCATTTTGAAACGGATAATGAAGGGATTACAAGATCCCCATTTAAGCATCAAATAGATGTTCCTAATTATGTGATATTTACAAAACAAAAAAAAATGCAGCACAGGACAGAGTGTCTGTTGGCTGTTGATGCATGTACATAATGAAAATGACTAGTAAAACAAAACAATTTGAAAATAAAAAAAAAGCAGGGGGCGGAAGATTAATGTGGACTAATTGTGGCAAGAATTCAATCAATACATCACAATGAAAAAGCCATAAAAACGAATCAAAGTACGTAATATATGAAGGCTTGGTTGCTAAAAGATGATGCTGAATATATTCTGATATTAAATAAACAGTTTGGTGTCAGAATAAGGAAGATAGAAATCGGGACAGGCTGTCAAATGAGAAAATGCTTAAAGTTGGGATTCAAAGGAGGGCAATGATTCGTCTGACCTGATTTCTTCTGGCAGGTCTTACCAAATCCTTGGGGTCTTGACTTCAAGTGCAGAAAGACCTCTGCCCGAGGATCTCAGCACACGCTTGCACATACGGCTCAGGGAAGACAAAGGAGGGATGCGACAGAGGCCATGAAAGGCACAAAAGCAATCAGTATAATGAGATTTAGGGTCTGATTCAGGAACAAATGACACGTTTTTTCTTGTCTTGACAGTGAGTTATGAGCCTTACAGCTAAAACTCAACTAGGATAAAAATAACTTTGTCTTAAAAAGAAAAAAACTAAGAAATAATCAGCATCTAATTTCTGAAAATGCTACTTCAAGAGATGGCAAGAGGCACTTCAGTGCAGCTCTTTTAGCTTTTTCAGATGAGGTTGGCTAAAATGTGTGCAATGCAAAAGTATTTCTCAAGTCTTTGAGGAGTCGCTAAAGCCCTTTTTGCACTGCAGGGGGGATGCATTTCTTGGCATAACACCGGCCCGGGTCGACCCGGGTCCAGCTGTGCAGTGCAAAAGGGGCTTAAGTTTCACTTCCTTGATATTCCCAGTAAGTCAAAGCCACTTTCCAGATTTTTTATAGCAAATAATTTAGAAAACCATGTATCATTCCAGCTCATCTGAACTGACACATAAAATCTTTTCTGCAGGGATAATTTATGTGCCAGCAGGTGATTCTAATGTGCTTTTGACTGTCAATAAAAAGTTTCATCGACGAACTGCTTCAAGTGGTACGGAAGAGGATTACGGCCACTGAAAAAATGTAATCTGACTTTAATCTCAGAATTCAGAATAATTCAAATTTTGTGTCAATCTACGTCAAAATCCAGCATTAACATATAAAGAGGATCACATAACTACACCTTCCTTGTTAGGATTTGTGACCTTCCACTTTATTTATACTGAAAGCCTAAATAAAGGTTGAATCCTGAATCCTGTCCTGAATCTCAGCTGGATTTATTTGATGGTGCATAAACAATTTAAACAACTCAGATTCTGTGAAAAAAGTCCCCCCGCCCCCCCCAAAAAATTTAAATGCTAAATTTTTAAATATTTTATTGTTCCAGGGGGAAATAAAATGTCCAGGTACATGGCATCCAAAATAAGAAGAAACCGTTGTCAATAAAAAAAGGAAATATTTTCCACAGAAAGGCAGGAATGAGTACAGAGCTACTCCAACACGCTGACACCCTGAGCGGTGCAAGTCTAGAAACATTGTCCCTAATCCTCCTCCGTACAATGGAGTCTTTAAAATACACTGTTCATCTGCTATTTTTAAAAAAATCTATTTTAGGGGAGATAATCTGAAAGAGAGTGACAATGAAAATTATAAATTGAGTGTAATGCTGTTTCTGTTTTGTGCTTTTTTTAAGAGTGGACAAGACCTTCTCCAAGGCAAGAAGCATTTGGTGAGTACTTCATCGATTTCAATCTAAATACTTTGTGACAGGACTCTGAACAGATAAAGGAAGCTATGTTTTACAAGTTCCTTTAAAAAAAAAAAGCAACCCAACCCGGTTAGAAAAGATTGTGTCTCTCTGGAGTGAAGTTCAGTGTCGGTGACTCTGACTGTCCTTGTGATGCACGAATGTGTGGATCTGTCCACCAGCTCCACTGTAAGTAAGACGAATGAGGCTGTGAAAGGTAGAGTGGATCAGTCCATCCTACTGTTTGTGCAGAGCTGCCAAGGTTAGAGAGAGCTGTGTGTGACACACACAGGCCGACAGGGATGTGAGCATGCACACGTCCCACCGCCGCTGCAGGAACACAGCGAGGGTACCACTGAGTGGTACTTTACCACAGAAATCATCACACCTTCCCACTGGAATACAGATAGAGGGGGATCACTCTTGACAGCCAGGCCTGAATTACTCAGTGACTGGCCCAGTTTGCACCGGCTGCAGCCTGTCTGTCCGTCAGCTGCAGCTGCCTCAAACCTAATACCCGCATCGTGTCTAAAGAAGGCAATAGAGATAGAGAGGAAGATCGAAAACTGAATACAAAAGAGCACATAGAGATAAAAGAATGAAGAGGGAGGGAAGGATAAAAGACTGGATGAGATGACTCGATGAAGAGAGATGGTCATGTCTGCTTTACATCAAAGGAGAAAAGTAGGATAATACGAGTCTCTCTTTAAAATTCAGAGAACACTGCAGGATGGATTGGTTGGCACCTTTCCTCTGTGTCACTATAACCTTTTACCGTAATGGGAACAGATTCACAGGAGAAGCGGTGACTGCAAAACTTGTTGTTTGTGGCAACGTTTAAGCCGCCTGATTACTGTGTACAGAGTCATCCTCTCAGAACAGAAAAGAATAGAAATAGCCTTTACTGTCGCACAAAAAGGAAATTCAGGCATAGCAACAGCATCAAATGTTCACACAAAAAAGTCTTAAAGTGTTAAAACTATGTATATAAAAATAAGATTAACAAGAAAACATAAAAATTACATATATATATTGTGAATGACCAAGCAAAAACAACAACAAAAAATATTGGATTTCACAAAAAAATCTGAATTGAGCATTGAAAGGATCCAGGATTAGTTGAACATGTTGACCTAAATATGTTGCAATTTTCCTATTACATAAAAAAATGATCTTTGTGATACGGCAAAACTCATAATTACTTCAAAAATTTACATCTTTTGTTATATTTTTCACCCATGAAGGTTGCCGTTTATTCACTGATGGGTTGATGAGACATAATCTGAGAAAATATCAATCTCATCCACCTCCTTCCTGAGCTACTATTGCCATCTGAAGAAATGCACCACTACAGAACAAAAACAACCAATCAGAGCCAGGAGGAGGGACTTAGCGTTGTCAATCAACCTCATGTAGTTGCTGTTTAATGTGCTAATTGTGAAGAACTAAGTTACCATTACAGAAAATCTCCGCCATCATCAGTGGCCATGCTAATTAGCATTAGCATTCACAACAGCCTCTGCTAGCTGGTGCATAGCAGAAAGCAAGGGGGAGGAGGATATGTAAAAAATATAATTTTTAAAAAGTTACATACTGCAGCTGTAAGGCTTAGGAAAGTAGAGACCTTGTTTCATTGGGAACTGTAATTTGTAATCTAAAGCTTAGCATGCCGCATGCGCTCTCAGTGGGTAATTGTTCTTAATCTGTTCCATGTATTCAGTGTCAGGAATTGTTCAGTTTTCTGGGTCTTATAGCTGATTAAACGTTAAATGACCATCTCCCATCTGGTGGGTCATACACAATAAATAGATGATCCTCCAGCCCTGTTTTCATGCTCTCCAGGGAGGCCTGTAATTGGTTGTAATCCGGTCTTGCTAAGCTCCCTCGATGGGAGGAAATGGGAGAGGAGGGTTAGTGTGGATAATGGCTACACTGAGACGTTCTCGGAGGGGCCTCTCTCCTTCTCTATCTCTGCACAAATGAACATACATCCAGACACAAAGTGCACTCTGGCCCCTTGTCCCCGAAGCATGATGGATGGATTACTGGAGCTGGTTACTCCCTGCCTAGTGTTTGAAAGAGCTCTGCTGATGCCACTGCTGCCATACATGTGCTTCAGCACAGTTAACTTACCGAAAGCATAGGATTAACTTTGACCAACCTTCTGGTGTCACTTTTGCTGGAAATTAACAATTTAGACAAGACTTAAGAAGTTAGTATCCGTTTTTATGGGTTGGGTGGAAGTCCTAACTCTGATTTTCTCTTATCACTTATCAAGTTAAATACTGCCACTTTCTGTCCAGCCCTGTTTTTTTAAGTCAAAAAATGTCCATCTTCTATTTTTAAAGGATTCTTGTTTTTAAATGGACTTCAAATTCAATTCCTCACACCTCTGATTGTGCTAATCAATACTAAAGCGGTGTCACTGTAAACACCTCTGTGTTTATGTTTACTGCCCCGTCTCCAAATATTGCTCTTCCTACCAAACGTTTAGTTTTGTCAGGTGTCAGTTCACTCGTTCACACCGATCAGCGCTCATCTAGCTGAGCTGTCTGAAAGAGCGACCGTGGTGGGAGAGCACGCTGTCAAGGCCGATGAAGACAAGACTTTCTCCTTGCGAGTCTCCTGCTGTCCGACCAAATATAGCACGGGAGTGACAAGCTCGCCCCTGGTTCTGCTCGTCTCAGTAATCCAAGTGCTGCCGTGTCATCCATCATCCTGCACCAGTAACAGATGTCTTTAAAAAAAACCATAAAGCTCAGATGACAGCTGGCTACTGAAGACAGAGATAAGAGCCAGGCGACTACGACCAGACATTTGAAATTTATGTTATCGGAATTTTGCAGCTTTTCAGTTTTAAAGTTTTCCTCTTAACCTGCAGAAACTTTTGTTTGTACTGCAGAGATTTTGAATTGAGTTGAGACAAGGTATCTTCAGGTATTTAGGAGATAGGGCCTGTCTCTTTATTGATGGCTCTATCCTTCAGGATATGTTCTTGGGGACACTATTTTCCTTTTGGAGCCAGTTTATTGGCATTAAATGCAAAATGACTGGTGTGGTAAGGCAGAGCGCTGAAGGACGTTTCATCTTTTCCACTGCAAACAAGAAAAAAAACATATGCCCTGTTTATCTTTATTAAAAGAAATGAATATGTATTGCACACCAGTACCAGATTGTCATTTCAATATCACCAAACAACCAAAAGTGTTTTATAGCAAACATCTGTTTGACAGAAATGCCCCAGGGGTTTCTTTAAAAAAAATCTAAACAGACTTTAAACAGGGAGTGTTTGAATCACCATCATCTATTAGAAGCAGATATTTGTTATGAAACATGGGTTCCCATGGTAGGAGCTGCAGATTTTGATGAATGCATAAAAAACAAAAAACAACTCACCACACTGTTTATATTCCCTTGCACTTAAAGTAAGGCCAGGCCTTTAAAGATAATTTGATTTTGCAAACCTTGCCTCAACAATCAAAACCAATGGGCTCCACTAAGAAGCTGCCAAGCACTCTGAAAATTAAAGTAATTGATGCCTGCAAGGTGGGAGACACCTAGTAGAAGACAGCAAAGTGTTGCAAGGAACCCATCTGCTCAGGTCCTAATGCTATTAAGAAATAGGAGACTTGTGCTCTGGGAGATTGTCAAAACTTTATGATGGAGCTGCTGGCAGAATTGCAAAGAAGGCAAATAGAAATCCACATAAATCCATGATTGTCTTAGGACAATTTAGTTATTATTCAGCACTATTTTTTTTTTTACTTTTGCCATCAGATAAGCAAAACTATTAAACTTTTATGACAGGTTCTTTAGGAAAAAAGCTCTTAAAAATACATCCATAACCCTTGAGATTATCTGCCTTTGATCACATTGCAACCACAAATTTTAGTGTTTAGTCCCATAAGATTTTGGATTCCTTAAGAAGATGAAAAATAATCTAAAAAAGAAATCTATACAATTACCTTTTATTGGTTCTGTTGTTTGGCTAAATGACCTTCAATATGACCTGTTTATGTCAATGACCAAATTTTAAAATAACTTTTTACCATAAACATGTTTCGTCTTTCTGCTTGACTTGAAATCCTTCACAGTACATCAACCTTATCGTTTCATTATCTAGCTCAAATGCTGCATGATTGTCAAAACAATCACAATCAAAGCCACAGCAGGGCTCAGACAAACTGCAGAGAAACCTTGGCGGGGATGCAGAGTTCACTTAAGTTTGGATGTGACTGGCACTCCTTTTTTTGCCTTGCAAATGTCCTGATTAAACCAGGTAATTTGTTTAAGAGTGAGGCGAGGCAGGCTTTAAAGCATTTAAACCCAGCAGGGAAAGCCTTTAACGTCATGCTGCTTGAAAACTTCTAATTAGGTTTATTTATTTAATGTAAAACATTTATGTAACTCTATTAGTTCATGGAGTTAAAGTGGCGTGAAAAAGTGTTAATATCTCTTGATGTTTTCCAGTTTGTCATGAACAAACTGGAAAACATCCAGTTTTTTTACTTAAAGGAAAACCACAAACATCAACGCATTTTATTGCAAATTTAAATTTCAGAGTAGTACGTAAGCATAAAGTAAATCCATTTGTATTCAGTTCCACTTACTTGGATACCCCAAAGTAAAATCCTGTTTGGACAAGTCCTTAATTGGTAAATTAAGTCAATTTGTGTGTAAGTTGTTATCAGTATAAACCCAGCTCTTCTCTAACGGCCTCAGTTTGTTAGCTAACATTAGCTAACAAACTAAAACAAAACTAAATAGATTAAGGAACACAGCCAAAACCTCGCTGATAAAGTTTTAAAGCACTGTAATTTTATAAATCATTATCCCAAAGTTTGTTTATCTCGTAGCAAAGAAAATGGAAAGAGGGTGACACAAGTGCAAACCAACCAAGATGTGACTCTTCAAATAATTTGACAGACCAGTCAAGGAGAATATTAAGACCAGCAGCACCTGCAGCTGTATGGCTGTACGCACTCTGCGTACCTTGAGATTTTGCTTTAAGTAAAAAATAAAGAAAATAGTTATTCGATTTTTTTTTATTGTTTAACCCTCTTTAACTAAATTATTAACAAAATTGTGGAGACAGAAAAGGTCTTTTGTGTCAAAACATCCTGTATGTAGTCCACATCTGTGTTTGTCTGTTGGGGTGGGTCTAAAATAAAATTTTATTGGTCAGTTTTACTTTTGTTTATTTGGTGGCTTGTCGCTGTTTCTATTAGCTAAGTGTGACTATTTGGTGTCCATGCAGTGAAGCTAGCTAAAAATGAATAACCGGACTTTGAACCCTCCTGCAGTTAGAGAGGTGAGCGAATCCCGCCTGAACTTCTTACCATGTGTGTGGTTCTGGCGGGGTCGCCGGTTTAGAAAGAGCAAATATTTATGTATTCACATGTAAAATTGTTAGAAAGTAAATCTTATAAAACAACATTCCTTCAGTTTTGCTTCAACATCCATGGCCTGTTGCACAAAACTCCAATAAACTACAGAAAATTTGTAGCTAAAATGTGATAAATGATCAAAAATCTAAAAAGTTATTAACACTTTTGTAAAAGTTCTTTATGTGCATAAGGAGAGGAAGTAAGAAAACTTTTCTGGGTGATGCCCAGTGCTGTTTCGCAGCATGCCTCCTGTGACTCATTATTGTTTGTCATATCCCAGTCCCCTAACCCTCCTCCACTAAGGCTCACAAGTACTAATTAAATCTCTCCTCGTAGCAAACATGCACTTGTTAATTAATTAAACTTTATTTAAAAAAAAAAATTAAAAAAAAAAATATATATATATATATTATATAAATAATTCCAATAAATCATTGCCACTTGATTCACATTGAGCACACATCCTGACTCTTTTGTTTGTCTGGCTGTAATCCCTTTGGAATTACTGGATCCAGCGAGCTTTAGCATCATTTGAGCTTCAGTCTCAAAGGATGTTATCTAACACTTTTTTGATTGAGAAAAGCTTCCCAAAAGCTGAAACTGAGAGGTGAGGCAGGGATACAGGAGCTGGATGATGGGAAAACTTTTGGACGGCAGCGATTCTCCAAGGATCCCAGCAGAGGGGAAGGAGCAGAGGCCATTTCACCGGGCTAATGGGATGGGAATCCCTGACAGCGAGGTCAGGCGGAAGGGATTACCTCTGGGTCTCTGTAGAGGACAAGGAAACAGGAGGGTGCTGTCAGTTTAAAACCAACTATCAGTGTCCACATGAGCAAAACATAAAGCTCTACAAGACTCTGTCTTTTTGTTCTTTATTTTTGTATTATTTTTGTATTTTTTTTTATGATGTGAGTAATCTGTCCCAGAATTGGTATGAGCCCACTGCACTGATTCATGGCAAAATTCCAGCTAAATTTAATCAGATTTTAGGCAGGGCATTCTTATTAGATTTCAGCTTTTTTTATCTATAAACTCAAAGCACTCAATCAACCCATCCAAATTTCGGCGTGCTTTTTAAGAAAAATAAAAAAGACAACCCTCTTACCTTATTTTACAAATAAAAAATTACTGGAATCTCACAAATTGTTAAGCTTGTGTCAATTTTACAGCTTGCTTTCTAATCCATGAAGCTTTGGATGACACCAGCAGTATTTGTTTGTTTCCGTACGCAGCAGCTCCTAATAGAGCCCTGCATGAGGGCTGTGCTGTAATCCCTTATTATCTGCTCATGTCTGACACACAAAACGCACACCGCACACACACCGGACCTCGGTTCAGGTACCGACTATAAGAGGCCGCCTGAGGAGCAGAATGACGGGAAAAGGCTCGGCATAAAAAGGCACAGCTTCTGACATTAGTCGGGGGTCTCCTGGGAACTGTGCATGTCAGATTAGTGCAGGAAACTCACATGCTCACAGGGGATTTCATCAGACTCATTATAGTAATTAAAAACCTCCCCACTCAGGGATTCTCATTCTACACAATGAGCTTTATGGAAGTTGCAATGCTTGTAAAACCTTTGGGGGTTTAATGTTAAGCAAAATCACATTGTTTCATCTACTTTTTTTGAACAAATGTGGAAAAAAAAATGTTGGCACTGCAGGAAAAGACATGAGAAAAGAAGCCTTGAAGTAAACCCTTAAAGTAAGTAGCTTTAAAAAGAAAACAAAAACCTTTCAAAGTTATTTGTGCCCCTGAGAATAATTTAAAAATAAATATTTGCTTAACTTTTTAAAGTTGATCAGTGTTTATAATATTAATCTGCACCTTTCTGTTTCCCTGGGATTTAAAAATGATCCAACGGAGAGTCCATTTTCTTTTAACAAAACAACTCGTATGTCATGACAATAATCCCATAATAACATGGTTTCGGGCATAAAGCAAGGAAGTTGGTAGGAAGAAAAATGGTTAACAATCCTCTGCATGCTCAAAAGTATGTGAAAAGTTATCGACCCTTTGCACGTGACATCGCTCTCTTCTAAACTCGGACAGCTCCGCCATGACGGACGTAAAAACAACCTGCGCGCTCCTGTAAAGCCTCTCCAAAACCGCAGATACGGTGGCCTAATATCGCTTTTATTCAGTTGATTTCGCAGTAAAAATGGTCACAGGTTGCTGCGCGGTCGTTATTATTGACAACCTTCGATGTAATCGCGGATTTGCAGCGAACACGTTATACAAGGTAAGACGAAGGTTCGAGTCTAACCCTTGGTAACCATGGCGACAATCGTCGCTACATGACGATGCTAGGCAATATCATGTAGCCTAGCACGCATTGAAAGAAACTGGTTAGCATCTCATTTTTTGTATGTTTTAAGGCTGCTCCGTTGTGAGGGGAATACTGTTTATGATATAGTGATATAAATAATGTGGTGTGAATTCAGGCAAAGTCAATAATTTGATCAACACATCAGGAGGGAGGAAGTACGGGTCGGTTTCTAAACTAGCTGTTTCAGACTTTTGTAAATCCCGCCGCCTATGAGCCCCAACCAGGTGTGTTACGTTCACAGACAAATTAGCTTGTCTCGAACAAGTAGAAGCCACGAATAAACTGACAAAACAACTTTGGAAATCAATTTCAGCTGGTCTGTTGAATACTCCCGATCCTCACTTTCGGCGTCCGTCATGGCGCCTCGAATGATTACGTCATGTAGTTTCAAACGGTCAATAAAATTGTGGAATACCAAAAAAAATAAAATAAAATTGTGGAATACTTAGCAACCCAGAACAAGAATCAAACATGGATAACCAACATTTAGCTTTATACTCTACTAAAATAGAACAAACTTAGAAACAACTGGAACATTTTAAAGTCTAGTTTTTCTTTTGCTTTACTTGTTATTGTGCTTGTGTTGTTTTTCTTCTCATTCATGTAATGAGAAGAAAAACACTGCACTTTTAACTGCCTTGAAGTGCCATATAGAAGAAGTGCTATATAAATTAAACTTCTCCTTCATCATCTAAGTGTTAGGTAGTAATAATTGTGCTAAAAACATTTTTCCCCTAATATGTGATGAAAAAAACTCTTATACTTTAAGGCTTTTTACAAATACTACCAGTAGTGCCAATAAATGTAACCGTGACTGTATTTTTATGATCATGAATGGTCATGCAGGCATGTGTTTTTTCAACATGTAGCCCATGTTGGTTGCCCTAGCAACAGCTCCTCCAAGCTCATGAGACAGCATGGGATTGAAGGATAGCCCCTTTCCCTCGATAATCCCTACTTTCTCTTTCCGAGCAGCTGAAATGGGGGAGGGTCACTACTTTGATGGGTGGAAGGGTAGCAAGTATTATAGGCTCAGTGGGACTGGAGCTTCAGGTTTCAAACATGAATGAAGGGTGTAGATGCAATGTAGGAAAGGACAACTAAAGAGTGCAGATGCGTGTTTATGAGTGTGTGTGAGAGAGAGTGGGGAAGAGAAGAGGGGTGTGAGTGGGAGGGTTGAGAGGAAAGGAGGAGAGGAAGAGAGGATGCTGGCTGGGAGTATATTGCAGTTTGAAGAGCTGAGAGTGAGGCCAGCAGGTGAGCGACGGATGAGGAGCGAGTGAGTGAGCAGAGCGGAGCAGCAGAGACAGAGAGGATCACCGAGCTCAGGCAGGAAGAGGGGGAGGCTCAGACGGTGAGTCATCGGTCCAGAGTGCGGGTCGCTGTCCGGACTGGCTTTCTGCAGCCACTCTCTCTCTCTGTGTGAGTAAGTTTGCAGCTCTGCTCTGAGCTGGACGTCAAGCTGTCCCCATGATTCTCCGGACGGTTTTCGTGCTGCTCCCGTTTACCAGCTGGGGTGTGTTATGTAATTTGAAGTGGTGTTTGTGCAGCGAACCGATCTGGGCTCTTGTGGTGCAGCTCACGTTTATGAACAGGGACTTTGAAGTTGAGATTTTTAACTCTCGTGTTGATCTTAATCTTTATAGCAATTTGTTTTCTCCAGTTTGTCTCATTTTATGAGTGCAAGTTTGCACCAATATTCCCTACACAACATATTCTTTAAATTGACTTTCAGTCATAAATTTACCCTTAATGCGTGTCTCTGTGTTCTCCATCGATCTGCGGAGAATCAGTGAGAATGAAGAGTTCAGGGCGGCTGATGCCCGGTCATATTGACCTCCCGCGGGGAGAGCTGCTCGGGAAGATGTGGTTTCTTGTTATCTTGAGAACCGGATCATGTTCAGAATAGTTCCCATTTCATTTAGATGCTTTCTTGATTGCACAGTCACTCGTTGTGTAATAGCTTTGAGGCAGCGCTGGATGTTAATGATTCATGCTCTGTTTTCTTCACCTACATTTGAATTGTGCACTCAACAAATGTGAGCCCAGATTTAAATCACTGTTGGTCTTTTCCACAGCCTCTACAGCAGCTCCAAGCATTCCCTCTGCTGTACCATCATTGTATTCTTGAGGAATTAATTGCTTTTGGCTCAACAGCGTTCATTTCTCAAGAGGATGTGCTTTGAATATTACTTTTTCTAGAGTGCACAACACCTTCTACATGCAGGGAAAATTATATATTTTTCACTGCCGGGGCTTCATCTTTCTTTCATCATCAAAGACAGCAATATTTAGATTTAGTTTCTATTATTAATGCATCAGGATAATTTCAGGTCATCTTTCATGCTTTTTTTAAACTGACTTAATTCATTAAACAAACTTCAGCAGAAAATGGCCCCCTATCAGTGCACAATCATCAAAGTTGTTGTGGAGAAAAAGCCAACCTGGTTAAGTTTAGAACAAAGGATGCGTGAAAACAGCTTTGCCATCAGCAATTTGCAACTTGACTGAATTAGAGAAGAGAGAAAACTTTTGAATAAATGTGAAGCTTTTCATGTTGTGTCCCCTGGTAGATGAAGTGTTTTTTATTTGCAGCTCTTTAAACTAAAAGAAAGGTGGAAAAAAACCACCCAGAAATGTTTAGTCTTTTAATTTTGTATAAGCAAAAAAATGCTTGTTAATATTAGAGTAGCATAAATACATCTTGTTATTTAGTCACAAGGGTAAAAGACTAACATTTTAATTAGAATTCTGTGGAGGGTTTCTGAAATAAAATTTTTACTCAATCTTTGTTGTGCTTTGATTTTAGCTGATGATCATTTCTCCTTAGAAAACATTTGTAATAAAAATATTCTTTGGTCATCTATGCCTTGAGCAGTTGTTAAATATGTATGTTAGGAGCAGAGGCAATGTGACTCCACATTGTGGGAGAGCAGTTGGTGTTGCTGTTTTATTTTAAAACAAGGACAACTGGCTCTAGCACTTGACATTGCTGATTAGCGCGCTTAGCACTGTGTGTCTGGTTAGAGTGGTTAGTGTGGCTAGCACGGAAAAAACCCCTATTTCTTATCCTTGTTGCATTTCAATGACAGTGGAATATGCTGCGTTAGATAAATAGAGCTCCAGCATCGTCTTACTAACCATTTGCACCAACTACTTCAAGCTGCAACAGTTTTTTTTTTTTTTACTTTTCCTGCTTTCATCCACAAAACTTTACAATTAGAGCAAAGATAACAACATTATATAATCTCTTGCAACATTGTGCAAACACTCTGTTTGTGCTGAGGAAGGTTCATTCACTTTGGGAATCTCAAAAATGAAAGTGAAAATGATGGCGTGACCTACTTTTTGATTAATTTAGCAAATAATTATCTGAGTTCTTGAAACTAAATTTGCTGGTGCTCAGTTGATGATGTATGGAAAAATACAACAAGACAGTTATGTCACAGCAAAATTATTGAACCCCTTTCTGACACAACTATACACTGTGAATTGAACCCAACTATTTAAATCAGGAGTTCATCAAAACACACATACCAAAATTTCATGTTTCACCAAATCTGCTTCACTTCCTCACATATCGACCCATAAAACTATATTTGATATGTTAACCTAAGGGGAAAAAAAGGCAGTACCTTAACCCTGAGTTTAAGATTTACGATATATATCTAATTCTAGCATGTGCTGTGGCAGATGTTTAAGTTTTAAAAGGATCAAATAAAGCAACTTTGCTGTATTTGATTCTGCCTTTCTATTTTCTGATGAAAGTCTCATTCTGTTGCAAACTGAACAAACTACGGACACATCTCCACATGTTTTACTATATATGACTTTATTTTCTAAACCTCACTAATACTGAAAATAGCTATGTTTCGGTCTTCCTCACTGAGTATCAGTCAAGTCAAGCCAAGTCATTTCAGCAACAAAGCAGTTATAATAACGTCACAGAGTCACCAAAACAAACAGTAAGCATCACATTTCCTCAAATGCCACTATCTAAATAATCAATACACACCAAATGTGTAGATCAGTGTTCGATTTTCTACTTATGTGACTTCCAGAATCATTTAAAGATGGTTACAAAGTCAGTCTTCTGTCACCTGAATAACATTTCCAGGATGAAAGAACTAATGTCCCAGCAAGATCTAGAAAACTCATATAATACATGTGTTTATCTTTTGCGTGTTAATTTTTTGATTCTCCATGTTTGGTTCTGGTTCTGGTTCTGGTTCTGCAGAGCAGTCTCTACAGCAACCTGATGGTGCTTAGCTTGGTGCTGTCACTGATCAGAAAAAGAACAGACATTTAAATTTACGACAGGACGGTTATCCATCAGGATTAATCCAATAAAAAAATTGCCCAGTTCCAGCCACCAGACTGTTTCTTATGGTATATCTTGTTAAAATAAATAAAAATGTTCAAAAATAAAACATTTAAAATACATCAGATCAACATAAAAAGATTTAGACAGCTGTGGTCCGTAAATGAATAATTCGGGATCTACACTGACATGAAATGTATAGTTTCCGGCTTTTGTTACAAATTCAATTCCAATTTTCAGTGTGTTTAAATTAAAGAAGAAAGCCTCCAGCCAGAGCACTGTTTCAAACACAAGTTCCTGTTCTGGTGACCTTCCCCATGACATTACCTTTCGCTGTTCGATCTCAGACTAAGTGACCTTTTCTGACCAAATCTTTTTCTTGCATCTGTCTGATTGTAGGAAACAAGATGGGGCTGACCCCCGAATTTCTGCACCAATAGAGCCGCAGCTGTTGCAGCCTGAACTGACACACAGCACCTCACCTCTTCACAAGGTAGGGAGAGGAGATCCAGGGGCATTAAGTCTGAACCGTGACCCCCTGACCTTATCTGTGTGACCCCCTCTGTCTGTGATCCTTTGTTATTATCAGTCTCTCGTGTTCTTTTGTCTGATGTGCTTTTTAGTCCTGCCTTCTTTTGTATAACTTGTGTAATTAAAGCACACAAAGCTCTGTGGCTGCAATTATTATGTTTGACTGACTTAATTAATAAAGGCCTATTTTTAGCAGGAAATAGTCAGCCTCATGCTGACAAATTTTTGCTCCAAGCTGAACAAACATGATTCCATCAAAGCCCACAAGTCAGAGCCCATAACAGGACTTGTCTTTTTTTCATTTCAAAAGACATTGTCACCCATAACATCATCAGTCATGTGTGACTAAAATAGATCGCAGCTGAGGCGGATTCACTTTAGAGTTTAGCTGATTGTCAGTCCTAAAAATATATCGCAGGGCCGGATGTATTTGTTGGCACCGCTTGTAATGATGGACAAAAGCCTAAAAATTGATTTGGCTTTCATTTCAGATGACTTCACAAAAATCCAACCTTTAATTTGGGCATATTTAGTTAAATACTCATTTAAAAAGTAGAAATAGAATAATCCTTTTGCCACGTGATCAATATCAATACGTAATACACCTAATAAAATATTCAATAATTTCAGTGATCTTTGACCCAGAACTTCACGGCATCCTGGGGGATGAAGGCAGAGGAATGACTTTAAACGCTCAACCTATTCACGGCTAGCTAAGCAAGCTTGGTGACATCAACTCACTCTCTCTCTTTGGTTACCTGTTGAGTAACAAGTTTTCATGCCTCATAACTGCTTTATGGAGTAGTGAAAACTGGGCAAAACAGGATAGGTGTTGATTTAAGTAATTCAGATAATTAAAACAAAAAAACGAATAAATAGTTATTATGGTGACACGTTTTTCAGCCATATTGTCCAGCCCTTCATCGAAGCTGTTAAGGACAAAGCAGACTTTGTTCCTTGAGCTGTTAAGACTATAATCTCTACTTTAGTGTCTTTATATTTAATCTCAGACATAGAATTTTAACTTTTATCAGACACGTGAACATTTGAAATTTAAATTTTAAATAACAACCTTGTTGCCTTAGCTAAAACAATGACAAAATAAAGAAATTAAATAATAACTGGGCCTTTTAGGATAAGGAGTCGCAACATAAACACTAATAATTGCCTAATATAAGCAAAATGAACAACAAATGCATTTTACACATCTTTTTACACAGTGGTGGTAATAAACTTAAGTATTGTAAAATGTTGAAACAGACATGTATACATTTCTTTCTGTTCTATCTTTTGTATATCCATTCAAGATATTATTAAGTCCAGATTTGAGTCTGTAACAGTAAGTTAGGTAGTTTTTGTTTTAAAACCCAACACAGAAGGAAGTTCTAAATTTCTGACTGCAGAGGATTTTTATTTATTTAGGAGAATCAACATGATTCTGGAACAAATCAGGAAAAATGTATTCATTTTCACCTTCACAGCTTCAAGCAAATCCACCAAACCGCTGAAACCTTCAGGCTTACCCTTTCCACGTTGAATAAATTAGATGTGGAAATAAAAACCTGCTAGGGGTATTTTGTGAAAATAAAAGTTAGATAGAGCTACACTGTGTTGGTGATCATAAGCGGATAACATCTCAGTTATGTCAGATTGGTTTTCTAAAGGATTTTCACACTATCCAACATTCCTCACAACCTGACTTAATCTGTGCGTAGCAGGGGGAGTGGGGAGAAAAAAGGATTAGGAAAATCAAAACTGGGTTGTTCAACAGTCACTCTTGATCCCTGCAGCACTCTGAAGGTATCTCTCACCTGCTAGTCTCATTATGCAACTAGGAAGGACATTTGAAACCTCTTCCTTTTGACAGCAAAACAGTAGAGAATATGGTTTAAATTAATTTATTATATTTATAAATTACCTCAGTTTTTTGAGAAAATTAAAGGAAAGCATAGGAATGTGGAATACACATCAGCTTAATAGGGCAAGACTCAGAGGGATTGTATCAGTTTAATCAGAACCCTTGAAAAAAAACAGGTCAATCTGCAATTAACCCCACCAGGTCTTACATAGTTGAACTATTACTATACTTGTACATTTTCATGAAGACAAACAAAGCCATCTGCATTCTTTAAAAGCTTTTTTAATGCTAAAGCTTTGAATGTCATGAAAATAATTAGCTGTTTTACATAAACCTTAGTTGTTAACCTCTGCTTTGCTTTTCGAGGAAGTTTCATGATTCAACCTTCCTTCATTCAACCATTTATATCAGGTATTATTTAAGCAAATTGCAGTAGTTCCACCAAATATATTTTGCTTCAAAGAAAACTATTTCAGCTGGATCCGTTTCGGGAAGAGTCCTAATGAGTTCTGTGAGGCTGCAGAGAGTTGCAGCTGAAACATCAGGAGGGTAGAGGTGGCGTTGTGCGTTTAATCTGTGCGTTGTCATAATGACGATCCTATTAGCGCTCATAATGAAAGGTTTCAGCTCTCACACCTGCTGTCTATGCTGGTCCGACTCCCCAGAGATCCTCCCCCACTTCCTCCTCTGTGTCCATCGCTGCAAAATGACGAGGTGCATGCCGTCTCCTCGCTATTCAGAATGTTTATACATTCAGTGCCTTGCAAAAGTATTCACACCCACACATTTTGTCATATTTATTTTTATTTATTTATTTCAAACAGGTTTTTAAAAATAAAGACAACAAGTAACCAATAGGACAAGAGAAATCTGCCGTACATAACGAAAAACTAAATAATTTACTTATCACTACTTTTCTGTTTAAAAAGGAGTAGGAAGAAGTTATTTATTTATCTCAATTTCATAAAATATTTCAGTTACCGACTCAATAATTATCAGAAATTTGTATATTAAAAACAAGTTATGGTATTAATTTACTTGTTCAATTTACTGTGCTAAAGAACCTACAAATAAGCTATATTACATAAAACAGAATATTTACAAACTGACTCATAATAATAATAGGAATAATGACAATTGTGAATAATTACCAACTCTTTGCCAATGTACACCATAAAATATACTTCATAATCTGAGTTCCCTAACAAGCAAAATAAAGTAAAATGATGGTAATAATGATAGTAAAATAATATACATCTAATTATGATAGTACATATTAAAATTACAATTATGTTTTTGTTTTTTTTTCAAATTTCATACAAAAAATTGTGGCATGATGAATTATTTTACCATTTTTACTCTGATACCCCTAAATAAAATCCAGTGTGACCAACTGACTTCTGGAGTCACTAAGTCAGTATAAAGCGTGTGTAATTTAATTTCAGTGAGCTGTAATCCATCTATTCTGAGAAGGATTTAGAGATTTGTCAGAGAACATTAGTGACCAATCAGCATCATGAGGACCAAGGAACACACCAGACAGGTAAAGCTTAACATGTTGTAAAGGGTTGCTAGGTTACAGAATAATATAAACCCCAGAAAGAGGAACTGAAACAGTAACTTTGGAGGAGCTGCAGAGATCAACAGCTCAAGACAGATAATTTTTTAAAAGACAGCTTTCATCATGCAATCTTTCCTTCCTGGAAAAATGTAAAGAAGTATAAAAATTTGTAACTTGCAAGCAGACACAGCAAATGTGTGGAGGAAAATTAACACAGCACATCGACCTGAACGCGACATTCACCATGAAGCATTGGTAAAGCATATTTGTTCATTTAAAACAGGGACAGTATGCAAAAAACATTAATAAAAGATGGAAAGTTAGTTTCTATCTGTAGTTCCTGACTATGTGAGTTAAT
The DNA here is from genome assembly GCA_903066825.1 of Alfaro cultratus. Classification (NCBI taxonomy): domain Eukaryota; kingdom Metazoa; phylum Chordata; class Actinopteri; order Cyprinodontiformes; family Poeciliidae; genus Alfaro; species Alfaro cultratus. The sequence goes on from CAEFZX010029044.1 coordinate 31,212, forward strand.
AAAACAGTTTTAGGCGATCATAAAAGTTCATTGAAAGCTCCCATGTACCGTATATACAATCACTGAACTGTCATAAAATTACAGCAATGTAAACAGTACTATGCCAAACTGCTGCTCTGGAAGATTTCTAATAACACTTTCCTGACATTATAAAGAAAGTCCATCAGGTCAGGGGAAAGTTTAAAACTTCCTGGGACTTTGTTCCATTCTCTAATGCCTTTGAATGAGAAAACTGTCTGCAAATGCGGAGCTACCTTTGGGTTTTCTGTAGTCATTACTGCTGGTGGAGCTGGAGCTCCTAGTTGTGAGCTCAGAGCAAAACTGGAAAAAGTTTTTCAATGCTGAATCAGCGGTATTATTCATCATTTTAAAATAAGCAGTACTTTAGAAGAACGCATCTTCATTAAACGCAGAAAGCCTATTCACAAAACCTACTAGAGGCTGTGATGGAAGTTCACTTTCTAACATTTTGACCCTGACCAAGTATGTGGAAATATTACAGGGTATCTACAGTATACTAGATTCTCACCAGTTTAGTCATTTGTTGCCAGATTTTCCTTTTCTGTGTTGTTAAATATTTTGTTAGTTGTTAGCTACAACCGTTTATGACAGCAGAGACGTTGGACTCCACCTCCAGTTGTCAGTCAGGATGCACATAGTGTTTAACAAGAGGCGGATGATGTAATCCTGATTTCATCCTGTAACTCTCCAAAGAGTTAAAGACTAGAGAAGACACCTCTAACTTCACACTGAGGATCGCTTATCTAGATTTCAGGCTTTGCACTGCAAGCCGGCAGATGACACAGCACGTATCTGCCTGAGGATCTTGCCTCTGGGTTTTAGTCATCAGGGATGTAGCTTTAGTTCAGGATGCAGTTACCTGTCTGAGTTTGCAGAGAAGCTCAGTAGTCGTGACAAGTTGAAATACGACGTTCTAAAGTCAGTGACAGTGAAGTGCTTCGAAGCTGCAGGATTTTAGTTTTCAGCGAGGCGAACAGAAACGATGGCAGAAAACCTTCGCAGTCGCCAACATCATCCAATGGTGACAAAGACACACTGGAGGAACCCGAGCAGTGTAAGTGATTTTAATTTGAAAACACTGAAAATCTTCAACATAAGTTAAACAGAACAGAATGAAAATTAAGTCCAAAGCCATTCACTTCATTCTAAATCTTTTTAAAATTTTACACAGATGTTAATTTTTTTGTGTGAAAAATATTAAAGTTTTCTAACGTTTTCGTGAAAAGCCAGGAATTGTGCAGAAGCTCTGCGCTTTTCTGCTCCTAATCTCTGGTTACAGCCAGAATTGTTTACTTTCAGGGTTTGTGGCAGACTATTGTTTGCACATGGTGGAGGACTTTACTCAAACTCACACAAAGCTAAGACATGATTGCTCTGCATACAGAGTATTTGTGTCTGGCTTTGCGGGTCGTAACGTTCAGCCGTCTCTTAACTACACCAGATCGATAAAGTCCACGGATTGGTGCTGCTCATTGTCAGCTGTTTTAGGAATGTTTTGCATGTAAAAACACAATAATACTACAAGGTGTTGCAAGGGAGGGTTGTTCAGATGATTTGCATGGAGCATGTGTAGGGTGAGGCAATTACAGGTAGAAAAAAAGAGCATTTTTTTGCAAAAAGGTGAAATGTTTGGACAGATGTTAAAAGCATTTATATCTATAAATACTAATCAGGTGAGTTCAGAAGGCAGTAAAACTTACTATTTTGTTTTAATGCCACAATTTTTTGTATACTTCACTTTGTATTTGTCTGTCATACATAATCTTGAAAAAAACACTATTTGAGATTTATAAAGGCAACTGGATTTTATGCTAGGGTGACAGAATAAAATCCTCAGAGGCTTATTCGCTAAAAACATTTTGAAAACCAAAATCATTTTCTTCCTTCTTTTTCAGTTATGTGCTTTCTGTTGATTTGTCACATAAAATCCCAACATGAAGAATTTTGTTGTTTATATTAACAATACTTTTACAAGTATTATAGTCATTTTCACCTACTAGTTAAACCTTAAAATAATTTGTTGCAGAAAACTGAAAGGTATTACCGTCTTTATTTCCTAAAATACCTCAGAACTGATGTTTGGTCCTACATGATTACCAAATAAAATGCCATGCTTTCAAGAATCGATTAAGCTTCTTTTAAAGTAAACATTCACGTCTGTCAGATGAACTCAGACATGTCATCTCCTCTCCTCAGACCACAGATTTATTTGAAATGATTGAAAAGATGCAGGTAAGATGATGCATAGATCTGTGTATTTCCGTCTCGCCTCACTAAGCTGAAAACATTAACCAGCCGGTCTGTCTCTTTCTAATTCTGCTGCATCTCTTCCTGGCGATGACACTCCTTATCTTCTGGTTTTTTGTTACTGAATTGAATCTTGAGTCTTGCTGGTTTCACACCAGCTGCTTTTCCTCAGCATCTCTACCAATATTCTGGTTGAGACATTGGCTGACAGCGCTGTAAGCTTATTATTTCACTTCAACACTATCTCCTGGTTTTCTGAAGCTTTTGGAAGGATGTTTTAATAAGTCATGAAATCCCACACATAAGAGGCTAAACAGTTCTATGATGGAGCTTATCAAAAGGCACAGCATTTCTGTGTGTTTGCAGTTTATGCTCCAGTGATGGCGTACACACATTAGTCATCATTTTCAAAAATATCAAAAGCACCGCAGACAAGAAAGCTTCCAGAAGCTTTCACATATTTCATGTCTTGCAGTTCCTTTTTGTGCAAACAAATATATTTCTTTCGACAGAAACAGAGCTGCATAATATATATTTACCTTAATAAAGTCTAGCCTTGTCATGACTGCAGCTCCATTTCTCCATTTCTGCATCCCCTCTCCCTGTTCTCTATCACACACACACTCACACACACTCACACGCACACACACACACACACACACACACACACACACACACACACACACACACACACACACACACACACACACACACTCACACACACACACACACACACACACACACACACACACACACACACACACACACACACACACACACCAGAGTGAGAATGGCTGTGAAGTGTTTCCACCCAACTTTGCATTTTTGTAAGCCTCCAGGGTCTAATTCCCATACTTCTGCAGTTTGTTTACTATTTTGCTTCCACTCCCCACCCTACACTGTCCTCTAGTCTTTCAGTGTCTCTTCCCCATCTATGAAACGTATCTGTTTCAGTTTTTTTCCATCTGTCCCTCTTTGACACTGCTTTGCTTTCTGCCTCACGTCTCCTGGGAGAAGTCTGTCGTTATATAACGAGTTTGATCCTTTTCTCCCAGTTTGTTGTGTTTTATTTTTAGACTATGATTATTACACTGCTCTGCGAACATTGCTTTTTGTGTGTGTTTGTATTGGGACGTTTTTTTGTGTGATTTTCTTCTTTTATTGTCTTCTACCTACCTGTGACAGGGCAGCAGGATGGATGACCAGAGATGCTCCTTTCCTCCACCTCTGAAGGTATGACTTCGCTTTTACAGGCACTTTATTTTTAATAATATATAACCCAGACTGAAATGTCTATGTGACATTGTAGTACTGCTGAATTGTTTAATGAATGATTTGAATAAAACTTTGAATGGATTCTTTCATAAAGGGATTAATAATAGAAAATAAGAGAGATTACATAACAGCTATATAACTACTCAATCAGTGTATATTTAGGATGTATTTTTATTATTTTAATTTTTTTCAGACTGAAGAGGATTACATTCCATACCCAAGTGTTCATGAGGTGGGAAAAACTCGTTTTCTATTTACAGTGAGAGAAAAATTTGATCACCTGCTGATTCTGTCTGTTGTTTCTCTTACAAATAAATGAACAGTTTCTAATTTTAATGCTTACTCCATGTGTATTAAAGGAAGACAGACTAGTCACAGTAAATCCAGAAAAAATACATTACATAATAGTTTAAAAGTCGAGAAAATGTGTATTTAATCCTTTAGTAGAGAGAAGAAAATATGTTGAATCCATCACTGATATTTCTTATAAATGGTTATCCATTTTTGCACACAAAAATGTGAGTTTTGGTGCATTTCTCCTTATAGAAACTTTATACTTGTTCGTGGTCATTTTGCCTCAACCTACTTCAATTTGTACCATCAAACAAACAACTTTGTGCAGATTTTATAAGCCATGTAGTATTAAGTTATTTTTCATGATTAAGTATTTTGACGATGAAATAAATCAAAATTCTGCACTATTTTCATTAGAAACTTTCTCATGCCATTAGAATTTAATTTGCATGGATTTCTAGACTGACGTTTTTTTGATTTTATTATAAATTAACTTTTTTGTTTCAGGGTTGTTTTTTTTACCAGGTGCTTCTTGCAGATTCTCCTCTGACAGCCTTTTGGTCTTGGCCAAGGGCACAGAGAGGTAGAAAAGAAAGATATTGATTTTGTGAACTGGTGCGCATTATACTGTGACAAATAGTGATCACTGATCAGGAGTGATTAACTCATTAATCTGGAGGTTAAATGGGCATGTAGCACATCTGAGGAAGCCAGAATTAAGGCTGGGTTTTAGATGATCAAATATTTTTCACTTAATACCATATGGTTCATTTTTCACCTTCATGGATTTTCTTTCTCTGCATTTAAAAGAAACGAGAGAGAAAAGCTGCAAAATCAACAGGGAACCAAATTGCGCTCTCTCAAGTTTTTGCAGCGCTGATTGTTCACCCATATTTTCAACAGGTGTTGGGAAGAAAAAGCCCTTTTCCTCTCATCCTGCTGCCACAGTTTGGTGGTTACTGGATTGAAGGAACCAACCATGAGCTGAGTGAAGCTGGGGACCCGGAGCAGCACCGACCACCGTCACCCAACAGCCGCACTAAACTGGAATGTAACACAACGGCCACACTGTACAGGAAACACTTCCTGGGCAAGGTGAGCTGCATAGCATGTAAATTATATTTACAATTCCAGTGCAACTTCTTCTCTTTTGATCTGAACTTTATAAAAAATGGTGAAAAACACGGGCTGCACAGTGGTGCAGTTGGTAGCACTGTTGCCTTGCAGCAAGAAGGTCCTGGGTTTGATTCCCAGACCGGGGTCTTTCTGTGTGGAGTTTGCATGTTCTCCCTGTGCATGCGTGGGTTCTCTCCAGGTACTCCAGCTTCCTCCCACTCTCTTCTGAAACGTTCGCTGGAGATAGGCACCAGCACCCCTCCCGACCCCACTAGGGACAATGGTGTTAGAAAATGAATGGGCGAAAAACACTTAGATAATTGTTGGAAAGCCAGACTTTGCATTTGCAAGCTGCATCCTCAATGCATGGAAGCCATACAGTCACAGGCCAACAACAGATATCATTTTTGTCATAAAAACACAAACAAAACCTTTCTGGGCTTAGTATATATTTCTACGTTTGAAGAGAAGATTCCTGGAAAAACACAAGTCTGGTACTTCTTTGTTCCATCCTCAGACTGACAGCTGTTTCTTTACTGGTTGCCGTTACATCACTGGCTTCTCCTGAGGAAGGAAATATTTGCTGCTCGTCTTAAACTTAAAACATCCTGTCTGCACTGTAGCTCGGAGATGGCAAAAAACTCTTAAACTCTTGTTCTTGATCTTTTTCTTGCGAGCAGTTAAAGAATGCTCATCATTTCACTTCGGAAAAACAGACCAAAACAGACAGTGAGCTTCTTTGTTTCATGTTTTATATGCATAAACTTTTTAGTGGTTTGATCTTGTTTCACTGTTGTTTCAGTGTGTTGTGTTTCTTGATTGCTAAGTGGGACTTTGGTCCTACTTACTAAGATTTTTGGCATTTTTTACAGGGATAGAAATCATTAACTATATCAAATATAACAATAGTTTTATTTTAGATTATACAGAACTCAGAAAAACAATTTTCTTATATAAACTACCTCTACAAACTTAAGGAAATGTTATGTTTGGTTTTTTGTGCATCCGACGCTTGCATCTTGTTTTGATCTTCAGTAAATAGATTTGTACTATATTTACATTCAGAGCTGTTCAAACTTAAAGTTGGAACTTTATTGTTGAGTATTGCAGTAATATTTGTTGAAACATCTTCTTCATCATCCTTCTTTTTCTTTTTTTTTACCATCTCACAACTTTCTGTGACATTCAGGAATTCAGGCCAGTTTATGTAAAATATTTCTCTTTCCTGTGGAGCTTAAATGAAAAACATTTGAAATAAAAGCAGCATCCAAGCAGTTTTTTCCAAATGTAAAACTGCAGTAATGATTTCGATTCAATTTTTAAGGCATCTCAGTTTAAATTGAACAATAAAAGAATAGAGATAGCATGGTTTTTAGTTTCCTTTGCTGTATTTTGGCGTCTCTAAAAGATTGAATACAAAGTATTAAGTACAGATTGTATTTATCACGGATTAGAGAAGCACAATCTCATGTCGGCCTCCTAAGTTCAAGTTACCACACACAGACGGCTTCATCAACAATGCACCAAATGTGACACAAGGACAGGAACACATAAATGTAAAAGATGTCACATAACTAGTCCAGCCTTTGTGTGCATAGCAAATGAACTGAACCATTTACAAATAGGAAGATGCTGAAAAAAATTGCATTAAGGCCATAAAAGTTCAAGGGTGTTCCTGTTTACTTGTTAGATTCTATGTTTTATGTTAGTTCGCATCAGTGTGAGGATTCAGATGTTTGTGGTCTTTGCTGAAACAGAGACTCGCAACTTCTAGTTTTAGGAGGATGTTTTATATTTGTCAGAGTATTACTTACATAATTTTTAGGAAACATAAAGGAGTTGGCTTTACAGAGTTCCAAAAGAGCCACAGTTTAATAAATAAATGAATCATTAAATAGTTTTAGAAATAATTCATATAAAATGTAAAAAAATAAATTAATACACAAATTGGTAATGATTTAAATGTGTAAGTAATGAGATAAAAAAGAAATATTTGAAATTCATTAATTAAAGATTACAGTTTTGGAAAAAATGAACAGACTACCACACTGCAAACCTCCTGGTTTTCCACCAAATATTGGTTTCTGAACTCTTCCTGAGTTAAAACATTAGTATTGTTTTTTCTAAATGTGTATGAACTTGTTTTATTTGCATTATTTGAGGTCTGAAAGCGCTGCCTCTATTTGTTATTTTGACTTTTTCTCATTTTCTGCAATTAAATACTGCATTAGTTCATAGAATAAAAGAACAACGTTCATTTTACTCAAATATGTAGTACATATAAAGAGTAAAATCAGAGAAACTGATTATTTTAAGTGGTCTTGTACTTTTTTCCAGAGCTATATATAAGACCATATACTTTAGTATTTAATTATTTGTGGTGTGAAGTTGTTTAAACGCTCACTGCAGCTCATCAAATAGACACTAATGTTTAACTGGTAAATCTGCACAGCAACTCAGTGTCAGATGAGTTTTATTGTTAAGAGCAGAAGAAGCCAAGCCCTTTCACTGTCATGTTTCAGGCTGGAAGATAATATGAATTTGTAATGTGTTGCATTATGCAATGAATTATTCTACAGGCTTAAAGGAAAACAATTAAGCAAAAATAATTAAATATGTTTTCATTGAATAAGCATCCATGTTTGGTTATGAAATACTTGCTTTATTGTATAGTTTATAAGTAATCTGTAGGTTTTCAGTTTTTAATGATTTAAGTACTTAATTGGGGAAGATTTAAACCTCCAGTTAGTTGGTAATGATGAAATAAACCTGGTGTTTAACATTCTTAAAGTCTCTTTTTCTGTGTGTAAAGTCTTAGTTGAAAGGGTAAATAGGTTAAAATATAATGTGTTTACTCACTAATTTGAATTTGCAGGTTCTTCCACTGAGAATTTCACCATTTTTCCTCCCATGCTGTAGATGTGCTCAGGTGTTAATCTGAGTTGGAGCAGGAGAAAACATCTTGTGCAATTAAACTTTGATGTATCTTAAGATGTTTTCCACATCTGTATTAGAGATGTTAACAAATTTGTCTGTTTGTCTGGTGGAAGTACTGCAGCAAAAGGACATATGCATTGATTATCTGGGTTTGTTTTTGATGAATACTAATGGCGTTGCGCTACCTCTGTGCCCTCAGGAGCACTTTAATTACTATTCACTGGACAGTTCCCTCGGACACCTGGTGTTCTCCATAAAATATGACGAGATTGGTGACCAGGAACATCTCCGCCTCATGCTCAGGTAACACTCAGTATGTATGTATGTGTGCAGCCTGTGTGATTCTCAGCTTTACAAAGGACTATTGTACAGGCTTAAAGGGAAAGTTCACCACTTTCAGCAGCTGAAGAGTTTCAGCAAATGCAGCGTAATAATTTTTCTCCTGAAATCCCCCAGTGTGGCGATAATGTGTGGCTGGATGGACGCGTCGTCCTGCTGTTACTGCAGCAGCCATAAAGCTAAAGAGAGTGTCAACAGAGCTGTCATTTCCAACGACGGAGTAACAGATGGACTATTTAGGCCAGCGAGTGGGTGTGATAGAAGGAGGGACAGAAGGCAAAGAGCGGGGAAGTTTGACGATTGTTTTTTGTTCTGTAGCATCTGATGGATGAATTATTGCTTTATGACTTCAACAGAACCAAGCTGAAAACCTACCAAGATGTGATCCCCATTTCCTGTCTAACAGAGTTTCCCAACGTGGTCCAAATGGCCAAGGTGAGAAGAGATGCATTTCTGTGACAATAACTGATCAGTCGTCTCATCCTGACTTTTTCTTTGTTTTGTAAATTTAAACCCAAGCTTGTCTGTGAGGAAGTCAACGTGGACCGTTTTTACCCTGTCCTCTATCCAAAAGTAAGTTGGCACCGCCAGTTTTGTATTTGTCTCGCTCATTAATTTAAAATTTAAATAGTTTGACAAGCAGTAGTGGGCATTGTGGCAGTGTCAAGGAAACACTGGATACTGGTTTTACTATTCCACAAGCCTCAGTGTATTTTATATGTATGTCACAAGATACACCAAGAAGAAGAACAACCCATTAGCAATTCCTCTGATCAGACAAAACCAAGTTTGGACATTTTGGTTTTCATGCAAAGTTCTATCTATGACAGAACTAAAACACTGCACATCAGCTCTGACACATTTTCACAGTGAAAAATGGTAGTAACAGCATCATGCTGTGGAGATGCTAGTGTTAAGCAGGGGCTGAAATGCTGGTCAGGGTTTATAGGAAGAGGGATGGAGCTAGAGACCGGACAAAATAGGAAGAAAACCCATCAGAGGCTGAGATTCAACTTAAAATCTGCTCACAGACCCAATCTGATGTAAGTTGAGCTACTTTGCTTATTATTTCCAGCAAATTCAGTTTCTAGACGTCCAACGCTGACAGAGTCATAATCTAAAGGGCTTCCAGCTGTAATTAGAAATCCATAAATCTACTCTATAAGTCTATAAGAGTAAAATGTATAAAACTCTTTCCAGATTTTTTTTCTAAAATAATTAAGACATCCATATCACTTCATCACCAATTTGTTTTTTTACCTCCGAATTTTTTTAAAACCAAACTACTGAGAGACATTATTCAGAACTGGCTGACTAAAAACTCAACATGTCCAATGAAATAAGTCTCACACTGAATTTGTTGAATAAAATTTTGCAAATCATTTGCATACCTTCGATGCATAGAAAAGAATCAAAGAGAAAGCAAGAAATACTTGCTAATCAAGCGCAATTGGTTGCAATCGATCAGCCCTTATCAAGAAGATGGTTGACAAAAATATCTTTTGTGTGTGTTTCTTTAGGCTTCAAGACTCATCGTCACATTTGACGAACATGTGATCAGCAACAACTTCAAATTTGGGGTCATCTATCAAAGGTTTGGACAGGTGAGTAACAGAGCAGGTGTTCTGGTGGTGCTGAGCTGCTGGAATGCAGGGAACCTGCTGTTCGTGTTCCTCCTGTGAACAATGAGAATGCATATTCAATGCCATTTCTTATTTTCCTCAAGGAAGCTGATTATGCTCAGTCCGTCTTGTACTAATTATGTCTTTCTGTCAAAGCCAGTCATTGTTGCTGCCTTCAGCTCACCCTCTCATTTTCTGAGCCACTCAGTTCCTTTGTGTCAGAGAGCAGGGCTGGAAGGACGATAGAGCAACTCTGAGCTATTCCAAGAAAACCTGCAGGTTCTGATAGGCACGTGTTGATAAGACTTCAAAGTAGCCGCTTTTAATTTGAACAAAGACTCTCTAGTTAGGTCGACTTTCAGGAACTTGGAAGATTATAAACAAAGGCAGCTTCTTCCTTCTTTATTCTGCCTGTCTTAAGGTAATAACTCCTCTTCTCACTATCAACTGATAATCAGTGTTTAAGCTAAGAGGATTGTAGCACAAGCTCCCTCATCTCTGAAGGTTCTGTCTAATTTGGCTGCCATATTGAAGTTATCACAGCACAATATGCGCATCTTTATTTTTTGTGCTTGTGCCATAACTGCTGCTCTGCCAAACAAATGTTCTCTGCCGCTCTTCTCGGTCCTTCTACTTGATATTATTAAACCAGACTTGGACAGAACTATTGGAATTCATTCACCTTTTCAAAAAGTTATTTTTCATTTTAATACCATAAATGCTAAGATATTTTCTTGGAATTGCACATAATCGAGGAATTTCTTTTTAGAAGTAAAGCCTATAAATTTGTCGTTTGCATTTACATTTATCCACATTTACTTTCATAAACTTAAATAATGTGCAACCAGATTATCTTTAGAACTTCTTAGCTGTACAATAAATCCCTCATGTTCTTTTAGAGAACAATAATGAAATAAATGGCATTAAAATCAATAAGAAGCACAGCAGAAAGGTCAGTAATAAAGTTGTGAAGAGGTTTAAAACAGGAATGGGTTAAAAAATTACCAGATTTGAACGTCTCATAGTCAACCGTTCATTAGTTTACATACAAAACCCCATATGTGAGCACTATTCCCTCATTCTATGAGATGTTTTTTCTTAAGGATCTGCAGAAAACATCAGAGCATATTTAAATGCTAGAATAGCCCAGTGAAAGTCCAGACCTAAATACATTTTAACACCGGTGAATAGACTGTCCACTGCTGCAGTTGCAGCTAAAATTTGTTCTGCAATGTGGAAATGCATTCCATGCTTTATAGATTTTTGTTCAACTTCACAATTATGCAGCGGAGGGTAGAGTAACCAAAACATTTTATTCAAGCAAGAGTGGCACTACTACAACATATTTTTATTCAAGTAAAAATCTGTTCAAGAAATGATTTAAGTAAGAGTAAAAAGTATTTGGAAAAAAGGCGACTCAGGTATTGAGTAATTGATCAAAACATAAATCATTGAATACTTAAAAATTACATCTTCAGACAGAACAAAATATAAAGTTATGCAGAAATTTTTATGTTTTGAATATCAAAATTCATGTAGGTAGACTAATTACAAAATAACAATATCAGTCAAAAGAAACTATTTTCCAACTAGATTTCTTTCAATATAAAACTTAAGAAACTTGTTTGGCTAAAACAACCTTGTTCATTCATGGAGTTATTCACAGTAAGGAGAGAATCCAGAAATTTTACTCAAGTACGAGTACTGACTGAACCTTCATAAAAAAATTACTCAAGTAAAAGTGAAGAGGACAGCATATTAAAAATAGCCTAATCTTAAAGTTCATTTGCGCACACAAAATCCCAATGTAGTACATTCAGCTCTGGTAGCAAATGAAGAGTCCACTGCACTGAACTCCATTGAAAACCTCCTGGTTATTCCACCAGATATTGATTTCTGAACTCTTCCTGAGTTAAAACATTAGTTTTGTTGTTTCTTAATAAATAAGAAATAATTCTTTGCATTATTTAAGACCTTAAAGCACTGCATCTTTTTCGTTATTTTGATTCATTTTCTGCAAATAAATGCACTTTTTTTTTTCTTGGAATTTCGGAGACATGTTGTCAGTAGTTCATAGAATAAAAGAACAATGTTCATTTTGCTCAAGTGAAATCAGAGAAACTGATCATTTTAAGTGGTCTCTTAATTTTTTCCAGAGCTGTATATGTGTGGTTGTAATATTAAAAGGTTTATGAGATATGTATATGTTTGCAAGAATTTTTATTTATCTATTTGCTTCCCTGGATTCAGACGTCAGAAGAGGAGCTGTTTGGCAACAGTGAAGAAAGTCCTGCCTTTGTAGAGTTCCTGGAGTTTCTGGGCGAAAAGATTGAGCTACATAATTTTAAAGGGTAAGAGTCAAACAATAGTTGTCAAGGCTCTAAACGAACTCCACCATACTCCTATTTGCATCCCATCATGCAGGAGTAAATGGTCACGCTTTCTGCAGTGATGGTGGAATATCCTGTTAGACATGCTTCTGTTTACTTGCAGTTTCCGCGGAGGGTTAGATGTGACTCATGGGCAGACTGGCACCGAATCCGTCTACTGCAACTACCGCAACAAAGAGGTCATGTTCCATGTGTCCACAAAGCTGCCTTACACAGAGGGGGACACGCAGCAGGTAATGTAACACCATGGGACACTGACACACCTTTCCAGATTCATATCAAGCGGTCAGACAAGTTCCCCTCTGAGAATAACAGTACACCATTTCCCTGTTTACCCACGCTGAGTCAGAAAACAGCAGTGCATAAAATGTATACATGATCCATTACCATTTGAATATGTGAGCTGATTTTTCAAATCTCGTGTATTTTTTTTTTCTTTTTCCCACACAAATACTGATTAGTAAATGCTAGTTTACACACTCCAGCATGTCACATTTTGTACAGGCACAGATGGGAATGTCTGTGTTCACATTCTCAGCCTCCCAGCCAGCAGTAGTGGGTGTTGTATATATGCCAGGTTGACCTAAAACTTCAAACTCGTCTGGCTGACTTCAAGAGAAACAGCGCCTCTTTGTGGTGGTTCGCAAATTTACATGTTGGCAACTGAAAACGGAGGGTATTCATCTGATAAATGAAATGTAGAACTACATCCTTTACACCTACTGTATTTTATTTATAGTTGCTTATGGTTCTTTTTTTTATATATACAATTGGAAATTTGCAAATTTTACAAGCTTAATGTCATAAATTATGAAGGCGTTCTTGATTATGTTCCCAGAACACTTGAGAACTAATTAGCAGTGGGGTTTGTTTTTTAGCTTTGAAGTTAAACTTTAGGCATTGCACATTTTTAGTATTTCTGTTAGTTTCCGTCCACAAACAGTGATTTGCTTGAAAGAAAAAACAGTCAAGTTTTCATCTCATCTGAGCTGTGTGCTCCATATGACTTACAGAAAACTGCAGGTGGGACTCTGTAGTGGTTTTCTTTTGTCCACTCTTCTGTAAAAGCCTGATTTGTAGAGATCATGTCTGCAAAGATTCTCCCACCTGAGCTGTAGTTGTTTGCAGCTCCTCCAGGGTTAACATGGGACTCTCTACTTCTCTTTCTTATACAGAATATAAACTCTGCTTTACACTTCTCTATAAATTTAATTATGCGTTTTTTGGTCTTCATTCTCCTGTTTGTTCGCTAATGTTCTCTTAACAACCCTCTGAGACTTTCATAGAATTAATTTATACTGACATAAAACTACATTTGCTTGTGCTTTTTATTAGTTACTTCTGAAGTTAATTGCAATACATTTTACTTAGGAGTGTCAGAGTAATGGAGGTTGCATGCCTTCTAGTTTTAAAACATCTATTGGTGAGAATCATTGGTTTTCGTCTATTACATTACTTTGTGGATTTAAGATGAAAAAAAGTTATCACAAACTTGAAACATTTGCAGATTTCATATTAAATATAACCACAAGCTTGTCCTGGGGATTTTTTGCTGCAGTTGCAGAGAAAAAGGCACATAGGCAACGACATCGTGGCCATCGTATTCCAAGAGGAGAATACTCCCTTTGTGCCGGACATGATCGCCTCCAACTTCCTTCACGCTTACGTTGTGGTCCAGGTGGTCAACCCCTGCTCTGACAACGTTGTCTACAAGGTAAACTCTCCTCACTTTCCTTCTTTCTGCTTCTTCGAGATAGTTAATATGAGTGATTATTCTTTGGCCTTAATATTTGTTCCCAGGTTTCAGTCACGGCTCGGGATGATGTTCCTTTCTTTGGCCCAGCTCTCCCAAACCCGGCCATGTTTAAAAAAGTAAGAGAAACACAAAGCTTAAGAATCAGTCTTGTCATCATATTTTAATTTCAAACTGCTTTCCTCTCTCTGCTTTGCTTTTATTTAGGGCCCTGAATTTCACGAGTTTCTGTTTACAAAGCTAATCAATGCAGAATATGCGTGCTACAAAGCTGAAAAGTTTGCAAAGCTGGAGGTGAGTTCTTGAACGTTTTTCGTCAAACATAAAAAAATCTGTACATTCAATTCGTTTTTCATTCTCTTTTTTGCATTTGCGTGTTTTGGTTTCAGGAGCGAACACGATCCGCTTTGCTTGAAACCCTTTATGAAGAACTCCATGTGAACAGCCAGGCCATAATGGGAGTTGGAGGAGAGGACGACAAGCTGGAAAATGGGACTGCAGGAGGAGGGGGATTCTTTGAATCCTTCAAGGTAAATGGAGATTCAGATGCACAAACTGCACTGCCATAAGAAACTATGTAAAAGCAAAGTCCTGTTTGAAATGTGCAAATCTTTAATCCAGGTCCAACATACTTTAGTGTAATTTAGGATTACATTTTGTATGTTTTGAGTCTTTCCTCAGACATTGTACTGGCTAATGATACAGAAATTTGCACCATTCTTGTTGTATTGATCTGCAACCTTTAGAGGAGCTGCTGCAATTAGTTATTTGGAGACAGCTCCTTGTTTCCAGGCTTATTTAAGCCTGAATAACCGGCTGCCATCTGTAACTTTATCAAGCAGACAGAATTGATCAAGATATCGATTTTCTCCATAATTCACTGCACAAAAGAAAATATTTGTATTTTCAATAATGTCAGCCTATCCATATGGTGGATATTGCTTTTGCTGGTATTATAAGATGATAAAGATCAATGTTATAACACTGACGCATTGACTTTTTGTGACCTTTGTGTTTTAATACCTGCCGTTGGATTTTTCTTATGGCTTTTCTCTGGCAGCTCAGGCTCTTGACACTTTTACACAAGCTGAGCTGTAAGAGCTTTATCACTGCCTCCCAGTTGTTGTTAAATCTGAATGAAGTGGATTTCTGCAGCTCTTAGCTCCTCTTTGCTTCCCAGCTTTTCTTCCTTGCGCATCCCGGCAGTAACTTGACGCTGTGCTCTCTGTATGCCGCTGTGCTGCCACACTTTTTCACGACGCTGTCACCAATTCAGAGCGAGCGGGGGGATTTCGGATTGCTCTTCTTCTCCACTGTGTTACATCCAACTGGATTTAACTACTTTTAGCAGCTTGGTGGTTTGACATCTGCTTACTCTTCTTTCTCGTCCTGCCATCTACCTAAATATAATAACTCATCAGCAGAGCTGTCTGCTTCTTCCTTTTCTGTCAGTGGTAGTCAAAGACGTGATCCCGGTTCCTGTAGGGGACAAATATCAGTGCCATCTGAATGTATCTCCTCCTCCTCCTCATCTCTTTCCGTAGCGGGTGATTCGCAGTAGGAGCCAGTCAATGGATGCCATGAGTCTAACTTTAAAGAAGCCATATGCAGTCTCCAATAACCTGAGCAGCCACAGTCCTGCAGAGAGCCCTAAATTCCCTGGGATAGTAAGTACAGTGCCTCTCTTCGCCTCAACTAAGGCGAACCTCGCTACCTCTGCCTCCTGCAGCACCTCTACTAGCGTATCGCCTCTTCCTCACACGCTTGCCCCATTAACTTCTCACACTGACGCACCTTTCCCTCAGCCAAGGGGATCAATAACAGACTGCTTTGGTCTGGAAGCTAACTCTCATGTTGCAATTAGTTGTAAACTGTCTGCAAGATGGAGTGAGAGGAAACTGGCTGGTTGTCAGGTTTGTGGTGATGGTTTGGGGTTAAAGCTGTCCTTTTTAAATCCTAAAGCATCTGCATTCTTCACTGCAAAAACACAAAATCTTACCAAGTATTTTTGGACTATTTTCTAGTACAAATATCTTACTTGAAATCAGACAAAACTAGTTTACAAGTAACCTTTTCTAGTACTTGTGCTAGTTCTTTTTCATCAATATTAAGAAATTATTGACTTAAAACAAACATCTCACTGATAAGTTAGTTTTGTTTTATTTCAAGTGTCTAATATCTTCACTAGAAACCAAACCAAAATTACTTGGTAAGATTTTGTGTTTTGCATTGTAATAGTACAAGCATAATAAATCTCTAATGTGTTCCAATATTTTGCTAACAATATGTCTGCTATTATGTGCACAATATGTTAAGCATGGGTCCAATTGATGAGCACAGAAAATTGTTGAATGATGAAAAGGATGAAAACCTTGTAACTTTGCCTTATTTCATGATGTTTGTAAGATAGATGAACTAATTCAAAGCATCGTTGTTGCTTCAGCTCTTTAATGTAGCAATAGTACTTTTCTGATCTGAGCTGTTTACAAGGTTTTTATCCGATGTTACTGTTGCATTCAGTTTACATCCACCCATCATGGGCATTCCTATCCTAATAATGTCATTTATGTTGTTAGATGTATTTGGAGAGACCTGGCTTCTATCTGTATGAGTTTCCTTTCCAAAACAAGTTAGGATGTGTTTTTGGGACCATTTTTGGTCCGTTGTTGCCAGCGCGCTAACAACACACTAGCAGTAACAGTTCAAATTCATCATTTAAAAACCTCAAATAATTTTTATATTTATGCCCATGATAGCTGCATGCAAACCTCTGAACATACAGCTCTGGAAAAAATTAATAGACCACTTAAAATGATAATTTCCTTTGCTTTTACTCTTTATAGGTGTACATTTGAGTAAAATGAACATTGTTCTTTTATTCTATGAACTACTGACAACATGTCTCTTAAATTCCAAGCAAAAAATTATTTACTGAAAATGGGAAATGGTCAAAATAACAAACAAGAAGCAGTGGTTTCAGACCTCAAATAATGCAAAGAAAAGTTCATATTCATTTAGAAACAACTAAACTAATGTTTCGACTCAGGAAGAGTTCAGAAATCAATATTTGGTGGAATAACCAGGAGGTTTTCAGTTGGGTTCAGTTCAGTGGGCTCTTAGTTTTTTCCAGAGCTGAACAAAGGAAAAAAAAAGATACATTGAAAAGGATTTACTGTTGCATCCATCAGTAAAAGTGATTGCTTTCTTTTTGAGAAGACACTCTCTAACGGTGTTTAGCACATTATGATGACATCTAAGAATACTTTGTTGTCCGCTCCTCTCTGCTGCTTTTTTTAATCTCTTCTTCATCATCTTCCTCACAGGCATATGTCGCTTACATAACCGGTTCATCATTTCTCTCTCCCATTCAGCTGCCTGTGTTGCCCACGGAGCCAGACTGTCTCCATTTGTATTCTCCAGTTAACTTATGTTTGACTGACATGACTTACTGCATGAAATCTCATATATATTTGTATAAATCTCATGTTTTCTCTCCTCCTCATCTCTCTTTTTTGTGTCATCACCATCCTCTCCTCCTCCTCCTCACTCTTTTTTCTTCTCTCTCTGTTTCCTCTCTTCCTGTCTGCCTCAGTCATTGCTTGTCCCAGGCAAAAGTCCCAGTAAATATGGACGCCGTGGCAGTGCCATAGGGATAGGAACAGTAGAAGAGGTTCATGTCTAATTACTAACTACCTTCTAACTTATTTCTGCTGCTTTCTGTTGCTTTTATTTATCTGCATGGCTCCACTGCATCAAGGCCGAACATGATTCCCTGCACATTTCAGCTCCTCTTAATTCCTTTCGGAAATCCAATCATTTGAATTGTTTCGTTTTAAAAATTACCCAGAAAATGAAGAAATTGACAGATCCAATATGATATTTAAAGACTAAAGTTCATTTTAAAACTGACACACTTTTTCTCATTTTACTGTTTTCTGCTTTGCTGCAGTAGGTGCTATCTTTCTACAGTGTTTCTCTACTTTGTTTATGTCCAATTAGTTAATTCAAATAATTCAGAAAGCCCCCCTTACAGAGGTTTCACAAAGAGAATTGCCTGAAGCCGCATGAAATTAAAATCTTTTTTAAGTTCCTAATTTGAGACCTTTAAAATGGAGACTGAATGAACAAAGCAGCTGCTGAGGAAGCATATTTACAGGCAGGCTCTGCAGCCTTTAAACTCATCTTTTATCTCCCGCTTCAGCGCTCTGTGCTCTGACAGGGGGGACTGTCACCTGCTCTTAGCATGAAACGCATATTTCTCCCTATTTTTCCTCGTCTTTATAGCACCTGAAAAGCCACATATTACCCTGATAAATCAGAATGACGTGTTTCTGGAATTTGATTTCCTTTTAAATAAAATTTAGACTGTGTTGTGGATTGGAATAGAACTTTAGAAAGTATTCCCACAGTCTGACACTGATTTTCTGCTCTCCCTGCCAGTCTCTTATTATCCCGGGAAAAAGCCCAACAAGGAAGAAGTCAGGTCCTTTCAGCTCCAGGCGAAGCAGCGCCATTGGGATTGAAAACATCCAAGAAGTCCAGGAGAGAAGGTGGATGAAGACTGTTGTTTATTGTTACTGTGCTTTGAACTTGTTCTCATTTTGTCACATTACAACGACAAACGTCAAGATATTTTATTGGGATTTTATGTTATAAACTAACACAGATTAGTGAGTATTTGTGAAGAAGAAGGAGAATGATACAGTATATATACATCCTAAAATAATGAACTATGTCATGTTTTGCCAAAAAATAAAAAAATCACCACTTCTTTTTACCAAAAGATAATTTAGCCCTCACTAATAAGCCATTATTTTATGAAGATATTGAAAAGTATGACATGTATCTGTATTATTTCCTTCTGCTCTGATTCCTTTAGATAATCTACATTTAATATACATCTGTGCATAATTTCATTTCAGTATAAGATCAGTTGTTCTGTGAATGCCTCTGAGGTTTATTAGTGAATAAACAGCATCAAATATCTGAATGAACTTGAAATAAGACAAAACTAACATTCAAGTAACTCTTCAGCAAGATATAAGAGATTGTTTTAAGTCAATATTTCTTAATATTGATTTTAAAAAGCACTTTTACCTCGGAAAATGTCTTGTTATAAGTCCAATAATCTGCCAATGGAACTACAACACGTGTCAAACTCAAGGCCTGAGGGCCAAATTTGACGCGCTGTAGCTTTTTATGTGGCCCTCTAGACTCCAGATTAAATCACTAAGTCCATCCAGCTTTTCCACTAATCTGCAAAATTCACACAAAATCAACAAATCTCCACATTTTTTCTGCCTTACTTGATGTCAAGTTATAGTCTGTAATTGATACGACGATCTTAACACGTTTTTTGTATTTTCTGTAGCAGTAGAGACACATCTCCAAACACTCAGAAGACTCCTGACAGTGGCCACGTTTCTCAAGACCCGAAATCCGACAACTCAGACCAGAGCTCTCCTGAGGTCCTCACAACCACCAAGAATAGGTGAGCATGACAGATTGCAGCAGCATAGCATGTTTTTTTTCCAACAGAACTTGTCATGTGTCGCCTTGCATAAGCATGGCACCGTGTTATATTGCTGTGTGCGATGCATTTGGTGGGATCAGAGAGTGGTAACCCAGGCTGCAGCTCTTATCTCTGTGGCAGGACCCCTTCCATCCCTGAGGGCAACGACCTCTCTCGTTCCTCATCCAACGCCAGCAGCTTTGCCAGTGTGGTTGAGGAGAACGAAGCCGAGGCAGCAGAGGACTACGACACAGGCATGGTGAGTGGGAAACTCTGCAGTATGTAACTTTAATTAAAAAAAATATGTTTTTTACTTGTTTGTTAAAACTATCTCCATGTTGTGACAGTTTTAACAAACCTCTTTCTCCTTGTCCTACTGTTGTCCTTCTGAAGAAATGCACAGCTCCCGACCAAAAACAACCAATCTGAACAAGGAGGACGGTCTTAGCGCTGTCAATCAACTCTCATGTACTTGCAGCTAAATGTGCTAATGGCAGAGATTAAACTCACTATTACAGGAAAACTGTTTATCCACTGTCATCAGCGGCTATGCTAATTAGCCTGAGCATTCAAGATAGGCTATTCTAGTTGCAGTGTAGCAGTAAGGATGGGGAAATGATCAGCGCCACGTGGAAGGGTGATTGACAGCGCTAAGACCCTCCTTCTGGTTCTGATTGGTTGTTTTTGGTCGGGAGCGGCGCATTTCTTCAGAAGGACAACAGTAGCACAGGAAGGAAGAAGTTTTGTTAAAACTGTCACGACGTGGAGACAGTTTCAACAAATATGTAAAAAACATATTTTTTTTAAATAAAAGTTTACAAATATGTTAAAAATACTTTTTTTTAAGTTTCGTATTGCAGCTTTAAGTCTCTTGTCACACCCAGGAGAGTCTGTCATCAGCCGGGACGCCTCACAAGCGCGACTCCCTCACCTACAGCACCTGGTTGGAGGACAGCATCAGTTGCACCAGCAGCAACAGTCGTGGCAGCTCTCCAGGTTAGTGGATGAAATGCAAGGAAAACCTTGTGTAGTTTATTATAAATAACATAGGAGCGAACATTTTTAGACCATGCAACACTATAATAAACAATAGTTAGTTCACTTCGGTTACTACTGAATGTTATCATTAGGTCAGCAAAAGTCCCCATTTCTGATAACAACAGTGAACTCTTAAGATAAAGTTGCAAAGAGATTTTTCATGTGAAACACAGAAAAAAGAAAAAGTCCCTCTCGTGGCAACATTATGAGATCTTTGCAGGCTGCAGATTCATCATTATAATGAGAGTTTCTGGAGCCTTCGGGAAAAACAACTATCCCCAATTTCTTTTTCTGAAACTGCAGAGAAAATATCCTGCTAAGAAAAATCCTTTTTAAAAATATGATGTACATGTCAGTGTTTGTGATAAGTAGTTCCCAAGTATCATAAAAGACAAATACGGTTTACCTTGTAAAAACCCTTGAACCTTTTCACATTGCAACACATAACGACAGACTATAATGCCTTTTATTGGGATGTAATGTGACAGACTAATACAAAGCAAAGCAAAAGGTGTATGCATTTTATTATAAATTATGCATGTTTTTAACCCTTTCATGCATAGCGGTCACTGCAGTGTACAGCTATCTAAAAGCCATTTTCTTGTGGATTTTCATGTTCTAAATGCACACAAACCACTGAAGTGGACATAGGGCATCATACAATATACTATCTACTACTGACCATCCAATAAATAAATAAATAAATAAAATATGTTAAAGTTTGTTGTTTTATTGTGACAAAAAGCAGTCACTAAGGTTTATTTTACTTCCCCTGCTGTCTTGTCCCTCAGGGCCCGGTAAATCTGATCGAGGGAAAGCCACCGACATTCGGATCAAACTGGAACGATCACATGACCATCAGTCATCAGTGAGTTACCTGCAGTTATTTTATATTTTCCACCTCCAAATTTCTGCATGTTTTTTATATCTGGGATTTATTAGTCTTTTATTTGATTATTTGTGCTTCTCTTTGTGCAGAACTGTTAGCCCTGCCCACCTGATTATATCCTGAATCTCCATCTTCAGGTTGGACTTATTTCATTCAACACTCTTGCTATGATCAAATGGAATAAACACCCTGTATGAAAATATAAGTGATCAAATGTTGCTTGTGAGTTGTAACCAATTACCTGTTTTCTCCCAAAAGCAGTCCCATATGTCTCACTCGTTCTGAGAACCATGCATTTGACATGACGGGTGAAGAGAAGGAGAACAATGATGAAGATGAGAGAGGACGATCAGATGGAGCCTGCAGTTGGCTGCTCAGGGAGGACATGCATCCAGAAACCCAGAGGACATTAGGAAGGGTTACGCACAAAAAGGGGCCAGATTTTTACATCCTTTTGTTTCCTTCCACTCATTTCTTTGCCTGTTTCCACATCCGTTGCCTGGTTGTACTTTTTTTTTATTTTTTATTTTCCTGGCCTTTGTTGTAGAAGTGCACATTTGATCTGCAAATGTAAATGTTTTATCTGTGAAAATGTCGCTTTTGTTTAGTTGTCTTGTTGAAGTCATGGCGTTCTGGCTGTAAAAAGTACAGATTGTGCACTTAGCTGTCATTGTGAGGAAACCTGCAGCCAAAAGATAAAGACAGTTTAAAGGGCATTTATCATCATATTTAAAATTTCACCTTTTAAAATGAGGCTTTTTGTTTCACAATGGCAAAAGATTCATTTCCATTTCTGAAGCGGAGCAATATGCAAAGATATTTGAAAAAAGGAAAATGATAACCAAAAATGCAAGTTTCTAAAGATTAATTAAAACACAACAGCCGAAAACAATAAACAAAACATACATAAAAACCACACACAACCAAAACTACAAATAAGTATTTTATCATCAGAATGGCAATTATTTAGCTAATTTTTTTTTATCATTTAAATTACATTGAGAAATCTACTGAGTAGATAATTGTTTTGGAAAATATGAGTTCTTACCTCATTGTGTCCAACAATTTGTGTAAAGGAATATAAGTGCAAATTATATTTACTTATTTATTTATGCTTTTCTGGTGTTAAAGTATGATGACATTTGCCCTTTAAAATTTTTCGCTTAATAACAATCTCTAATATAAATTCTGAAGGATTTAGGACATAACGTGCATCAGAAAAGTTTATTTGTGTAAACTCCAAAGAGAAGAACATGATTGCTGCACTAAGACACTTTCTATCTACTTTCTCCAAATTAAGCACATTTAACAAACGATAAAAGTTTACTGGAAAGAAGAATCTCGACTGATACTCTTAAAGTTTTCTTGGCCTTTAAGTTTATGTTACCTCAATATTTTCACCCACTTTCTTATTTACCAAAATATGTCAATTGTATTAGATTAAATAATAATCAAACTTGATTCGAGGAACTGAAGAATTGGTTGCATTGCCTGTAGAAAGAATTCACTGCCTGTATGGTCAGCCGATGTACCAATATAGTCCTAGTCATGTTATTTTCTTACTTCCGTCTTTCTCTAACCATGTTTTTATTTTTTCCTTGGTTCCTGGTGAAGTGTGAGTTACACGGTACCTCTCTGGTGATAACACTCAGCGTCTTGTCATTCAGCTTGTATATGTTGCTTTGGTGTAATTGTAGTCTTTACCTGTGACGCCTGGCTTGTTTCAGGACTCTAACCTTGTTCAGTGCAGTAAGTTTGCAATGCAAATATGATCAAACCATGTATATTTATTTGCTTTAAAAGTGACTAAATCCAAACTAAGCTACTGGTTTTGTGTACATATATATAAATTTAACAGGAGTACATATATTTATATCCGGTGGATTTTAAATTGGGAGGAGCAACACCATAAGTTTACTGCCAAATTAAATATTTAATGTTGTTTTATGCCATGTGTTCTTGATTTCAGATTTTATTTGGACAGTTTTGTAGGTTTTTAAAGGTTTTCAGACTGTAAAAGGGAAAATGTCTCCGTACATCCCATTGACCATTTCAGTTGCCTTATATCACACAATGACAGTGTAAGTAAAGCCAGTGTAGGCAATAGTTAAGTCATCAGGATTTCCAATGAAATGAATGTTTTGTTTTTGCTTGTTTTTACTGTAAATAAATACCCCAAGAAGTTTAAAGTTTGCTGGACATTGCTTTTACAAACACACACACAGTCTTCACGAAGCCAAACTTCTTTAATTAAATGATTCGATGGGAATTTTATTCCCCCAGAATAAAATTTGAGGATTCTGACAGTCCAGGTTTCACATGTGGAACCAAATAGGGGAAGCAGACGACTTCAGACATGAGTCAAATAGCCACAAAGAAACTTAATGTAATCATGATTAAAAATAAATCTGCTCATGGAACAAATGACTCAGTGGAAACATGTTTCCATGGAGGTTCACAATAATGCAAATTCACAAAAAAATAAATACAAAAATATGGGCATATCTGCTGTTGATATCGTCACATCATACACTTAAAAGAGTTCTGATCATAAATTATTTTCCTTAAACATTTTTTCTAATAGGCTTATAGTAATTTGATATAATTCAGTACTGCCCTATATTGTGCTACAGTATTTTCATGTAATATTTAAGATGGTTTGATTAAAGTGGAATGACTTATTTTTATGTTTTTTTCACATGCACTGCTGTAGCTTAAAATCTGCTGTTTAGACAATACTTAACGTATAAACGTATAATTGTGTAGGATCAATATCTGTTTTTTGTCCTCAAAGCTCCGTTTATTGTGGAGGAAGAACTTTTTAAAACTACAATTTAACTCATTCTCTGGTTAAGAGTGGTGATGTATTTGTGTTTCTTCCTGAGACACTTGAACTCCATCAGATCCACAAAATTGTCTAAATCAGGAGGTGGTTCACATCTAGACACAATACTTCCACAGCCATCTTACATTCCAGATTCAAATACTGTAGATATGGAATATCTACAAAACTAGTTTAAAACAGAAACTAAAAATGGTCTCTTGTTCTTATTCTGGTCACTTATAATTACACCTACGTGACAAGAGAGTCTATTAGATTATCAAGGCTTGGCAACGGACTGTGTAATACAATATACAAACTCTATTCATATTCTTTTGTAAATGTGATGTTTTTCGGTTAGCCCTAAAACCACAAAAATGGAAATAAGCTATAGTTCATTGTTTTCACTATAACTGCAACCCATTTTCGAAGGTTTATCAATAATCAATCATTTTTCAGACTCGGGTAGAGTTAGAAGCTGGCGGATTCGTTCATGTCCAAATTCAGGGTTCTTGGCGTCATTCGGTTCTCGCGGAACCATTGTTCTGTAGTCGAAACAGGAAACGTAGTAAACACATGTCGCACCTACCGGAAGTTGAATTCCTAAGTCACATTGAGAAGGAACCCGGTCACGAAAATATTTGGTAATGTAAATTTTTTTTTTCATTTCATATATTTTCAGTAGTTGAGTTGTCGTTCTGTTTAAAATGGGACTTTGTTACTGTTATGGAGGAATATTCCGTAATGTAACGATTTTTAAATCCGCATCCACAGTTAGCTGGATAGCTAGTAGCAAAGCTCCCTTTCAAATACGAAAAAAGTCGTTGCTATGGTTTCTTGGCTTGGAAGGGGGTGAATGTTCTCTGGTCCTACTTTCAATTTCTTTTATTTTGTTGTTTGATCATTTTGCATTACTGTCTATGCATACTCTGAATTTTATTTAGCTAATTTTGTGTCACAGTGAAATATGTTATCCGCTGTCTGGATTATTTTACGCAACATTCCCTGATCTACAAAACCAGCTGCAAATAACTCTTGCATTGAATAGTTTGCTTACATTTGAGAGCTGGAAACAAAATATTCTTGCCTTTATTTGGTAAATCTCTCTACATAAACTAATCAATCAGATGAACTTTTAGTCGCTTTCTGAATTAATATATTCTTGCCTTTATTTGGTAAATAAATATTCTTGCCTTTATTTGGTAAATCTCTCTACATAAACTAATCAATCAGATTAACTTTTAGTCGCTTTCTGAATTGATTGTGATGCAGAAAGAGCACAACTAAGACTGATAATTTCATTATTGTTTCTAATTACTTCCGTTTAATTGTCTTTATCCTTTGTTTTGCTTAATTTGACAACCCAGTTGTGACTAATTCAGCTCTGTCTTCTTGTTTGCAGGACCTCTGATGAAACACCCCATTACTGATGAATTTATTTAGTTGATCGTTGATGATGTTTGCCTTGAGAGTTGTCCCACGATTATTAAGTAGAACAACTTGTAAGTATCAACAAAAAACAATAAAGATTTTACTATTATTCTACATTTATTTCCAATATGTCACCTGAGAAAATTGCAGCTTAGCGAAAGAAAAAAAAAAATCATTTGTATTTTTCTCTGTAGCTATTACCTGGTGATAATAGTTCCAACAGCTTTCCAGGAAAACCTTTTCAGTACTAAAATCTGGCATTAATCATTGGGATTGCTCTAATACAGTGCCCTGCCTTGGACTTTTTCTACATCTCAAAAGGAACACTTACTTAAAATATGTGACCTAAACATTGCATGATTTAAAATTATTTTTCCACATGTGGTATAATTGCCTTTCACTGCAACTAAAGCTGCAAGTCTTTAAGTGGTTTATCTTTAATATCCTTGTTCATGTAGAGAGTGAAATGTTTGATGATTTATTTTTGTGGAAAAAGAAAAGCTTAAACTCTTGTCAGATTGAAACAGGTTCTCTCTGTTGGATTTAATTTTATATTTTTGCTCAGCTGTTATAAAAACTGAATTTCATCTTTGATTGTGGCTTTATGTTTGGGGTAGACCTGCTGGACTAACCTCAAGTCTTTTTGGACCCCTTAAGTTTTCTTTGAGTATTGCTTCCTACCATTTATTTTCCCAACACTCTTACCAAGGGGCAGTAGAAAACTCTACGTCTCATTCTACGTCTTACACAATGTATAAAATGGGTAAACATTTATTTCTAAATCTGTATAAGATAGCTAAAATCTGCAAGACTATAAGTTTAAAGATGGCCCCTTTTTTGCTTCTCACTTGCAATAAGGACATGACAGAAACCTGTTTTTATTATCTATATTTGAAGTTGTGCTCAAATCTTTCACATCATTAAATGTTTTGAATCAAATGGTTCCGGTTGCATTGTGTGAAGTTTAAAAATTGAGTTGAAATGATCATACTTTGGAAAACCATCTTAATTTACTCTTTCTCTTGTGATTTCCAGACGGAGTTCAAGTTCATGGAGGGATTCTGAACACAGGCCTTCCGTCTTCCTGCTCATCGCTACAGCAGAAACTAAGAAATTACTCGACAGCAGCAGACAACACTCCTCCTCCGCGATGGGTCCAGCTTGAGCCGGAGCTGGAAGAGGCTCTGGTGCCGCGGAAGCTTTCGGTGAGTCCGCTGGAAAGCTGGCTGTCTCTACGCTACTCCCTACCGCCGCTGCTGCAGTCGGCGCCGCCGCAGGGAGACGTAGAGCTGCTGCAAGAGAAGCTGCTGCCACCGATCTCTGTGCCCGTTTTGGAGGACGGGGAGGGCTCAGCAACACCCATGAGATGTAAGAATGTTTTAGAGATCCGGCGGCGAAAGATGAACCGTCATAAGTACAAGAAGCTGCAAAAACGGACTAAATTCTTGAAGAGGAAGGTTTTGGAGGGCAGGGGGAGAAAAAAGCAGGTGAGAAGCAAATGATTGAATGCAACCCTGCTATTCTCTTATTCTGTGTGTGTGCTCTTGTCAGATAAGCTTGGTTATTTATGTTGCGTGCAGAAAAGATTTGAGGAGGATCTTCAGAGGATATGGAAGCGAGTCGGACTGAAGAAAGCTCCGGATGGCTGGGCTGCACCTAAGATCTTTATTAAACAACAGGGAAAAAAAGGGAACTGAGAAACACTGAAAACAAATGTTTAGTCTGTGTTGCATCATTCCCACCGGCTGACCCTGAACACCTCTCTTCATCGCCAGGTCATAAGGTCATGATCCCTGTGTGTTCGGTTAAGTTCTGTAAATACATAGTCTAAATAAAGATCTCACTCTCATTTCACTCAAAATGTTTTTCTCTTGTTCCTTTCTCTACATCCAGTACTTTGAATAATTATTTAGAATCCTTCGATTTATTCACATTTTGTCATATTACAGCCAGAAACGGCAGTTCATTTGATAAAGCAAAACAAAAGGGATAATGGTGGCATGGGAGAAATTTTTAAAATATTTTATTGATCCCAAAGGGAGATGAAATGTAACTCATATTAACTCAATTTTCTTCAAAGAGTTATTGTAGACAATGATGGCGGTGGGTACAACAAATGTGCTGTAGCAGTCTGTATTACAGTGAATTTGAAAAAGCCTCTGACTAAAGACGCTGTTTTTTTTATGAAGTCTCATGAAGAAGAATATGGTCAGAGTTGTTTCTAATTCTATTGATTTTATGCTAAAACATTTTTTTCACTGTCAACTCTGAACGTCCTCTCTGATGATGACAGAGCTTCATGTTTCACCTTTAGGGCACATTCCCATAATGCATTGCATGTTGGCCAGAAGATTTTATTTAGCTCTCATCCAAGGAGAGCATCTTTTATTTTCCCACGGTTTCTACATGGTTTGTGGAAAAGGGACTGCCTTCTTTCAGCATTGGATTTCCATTTTCCACTCAGCCACATAAAGATCAGACAGGTAACCAGTTGGTCTAATTAATTGGTTTTCACGATGCTGTTAATTTTTGGATCAGCTATATTTATTCAGAGGTTTTAAAATGAAGCAACTCTTATTTATGGGTATTTGATTACATGGAAGTGATTACAAATCTTATTAAAGACTTGGAAAACCCATGTGTCTTTTTCCTTCCACTGTAATTATGAGCTGTTTAGCGTCGATATATCAATTAAACCGCAAATAAAATGAGATGTAGTTCGTAGTTTAGGTTCAAAGGTTGTGATTTTTGTTGGTGCCATACACTAGATGGCGTTATTGCGCCGTTACATAAACTAAGTAAACGTGACATAATTTGGTTTTGAGTGGTTTTGGTCTCCAAAAGGCATTTTTGAAAATCCTTTAATAATGGGTTTATGAGTTTGGAAAAATCTGCAAAGATTCTTCTGGTCAAGAAGAAAAGAAGAAGGAAAGTGAAGGGGAAGTTTTCCCATGTGGGAAAAACTGGATCATGGAAATATGCGCGAAAAGAAACCAGAGTCCAAACAACAAGCTCTAAAACTGCAGGGGCAAATGTTTCAACAGCCTCCATGCGGGGACTTTGGAAAGAAACAAACATTTTTCTTGGAATAAGGTTTTGTATATAGTGTAAAAGAAACAAAAGTGAGATCTCTCAAGAATAAATGTATTTGCGAGTCTTTTAAATGGGGATTAAAACACATATTTTCACCTTTTCTTTGTTTTCATGACCTTTTTTTAAAAGTTGGTGTGTGTGTGTGTGTGTGTGTGTGTGTGTGTGTGCGCGCGCGCGCGCGGTGCAGCGGGCCGGAGCTGTGGCAGTGTTGAATTTCATGGCCTGGTGAAGGTGGAGCTTGTGGAGCTTCCAGCCTGCAGGAACACAACAGAACCCAGCTGCAGCTTCGCAAAATCTTCAGTTTTAACAACCGATGTGCAGAACAACACCACCTCTGACGGAGCCACACATCTGCTGCAAGCGCCGAGGAGAAGATGCGTCTAGATATGAATCTCCTGCAGAGTAAGTTCCTTGGGTTTTTTTCAATTTTCATTTTTTATCATTCTTATTCTTGTAGAACTTGAAAAAAGTCACAAAGGAATGTTTGTTGTAATTGGATCCAGGTTACAAAGGGAAAAAAAAGCATATCTAGCTGTCTAGCTATATATCCACTTAAACCTAAACAATAGAGATTAAGTCATAAAATCTGATGATAAGTGGGGAGTTACACTGATGACAGCAACAACACAGAGGCCCACATGTAAACTTGTGTTTTGTGGTTAACAATATGCTGGTTAGGGCAGCAGAAAATGATACACTGAGGTGTTTTTCTCCCAGGAGGGTCAGATCAGCTCAGAGAAAACCATATTTTACTGTGTTCATCCGGAAACCCGTCATGTTTAATGCTTGCTTGGTGACTGTAATAAAATAAAACCCTCACAAGCGCTGATTTTTCCCCCCGACAAACATCTATCGTTAAACTGTCAGCCTTAATACTTTTTAGATACACTGAGTTTTTATGCAAGTGTCTCTCTTTTTTAGGTTCAGTTTTGTTGCAGTTTAGGGAGTTATTACACTGAGAAAAGCAATCAACGCAGGATAGAAATTAAACAAAATCAAAATGTTTTTTCTGTATAATTCATTACAAACAAACTGGGTTTTTAACTTTTACTACCACTGAACCTCATGAAGTATTAAGTCTACTGTATTTTGTGTGTAAAAAGAGAACTGAAAAACACCAACTTAATTTGAGAAATATGTAAATAAAACTTCATGAAGTTATTAAAATAGTTCCCAAGTTATTTAGTTAACTTCCTGGTGTTGTTTTTTATATATTAAATCTCACATATAACTTTCTAAACCTTGCAGACACTCTAAAGTACTAAAGTACGTATTAATGTCTCAGGAAACAAACTCTTTTCAGATTTTCTGTTCTGAATAAAAAAATTTAGAGTTTTTTTACTTATAAAACATAATCTTCAGCCTTCAGGATGGCTGTTCGGCTGCGACTGACTCCGTCCTGCTTTTGCACTTTTGCAGTGATCTGACTTTTCTTTTTCTTTTTTATGGCTTCAGCCCAATGTGTTTCCAGTTAGCTGAGGTCTGAGAGCAGGAGTCAGCACAATCCTGCAGCCAGTCATTATACGTGTCAGTAATGAGTGTTTTCACCACAAGTGGGTCGCTTTGGGTCCGGGGCGACGTGGAGCAGGAGGAGGGGGATTCATCCGCGGCATGTTTATGATGGTCGGGTCTGTTTTAATGATCGGCCACAAACAGCAGAGCAGCATGGAAAAGATGAGAACTGCTGTTTTGATTTGGACTGTAGCTGCATGCAGCCAGTCATTGGAGGCAGAAATGACAGGGAAAGAAGAATAAGTGTGTTTAGACTCTGAGGAGACCAGTCACCCTTCATCCCACTCCGTCCAGCATAAAGCGGCCCACACATCACAATGTCATTTATTTATTTTTATAGGTTTGATTCAGGTGTTGCACCTTATGAAAAACAACTTTCTTAACATCACACAAGACCACTAAAAATATGTTTAAGTTCAATAAATTAGAATATTATTGAAAAGTTCATTTATTTTAGCAACTTTATTATAAAGATAAAACATTATATTGATTAATTACACAGAATTAAACATTTAAAATGATTTATTTTTAATTGTGATGATTTTCCACTTACAGCTAATGAAAATATGACTTTTAAAATTAAAACATTACATTAGACCAATAAAAGAATATATTTTTAAAAAAACATAAATGTGGACTTAATGAAACGTATGTTAAATACCTGCTTTAAGGTTATTTTTAAAAGGTAGATTAATATTTAATCTGACAAACGAGACTCATTGGGACTTAAAATTACGAAGCTGCTTAAAATGATCTGTTTCTCTGATTTTACATTTTATAGGTATATGTTTTAGTAAGATGAAAATTATTCTTTTAGTTGATATTTTATTTTCTTAGTATTTATTTGCAGAAAATGAGAACTGGGCAAAATAAGAAAAAAGATACAGTGCTTTCAGATCTCAAATAATGCAAATAAAACAAGTTCCCATTAACTTAGAAACAAAAATACTAATGTTTTAACTCTGGAAGAGTTCAGAAATCAATATTTGGTGGAATAACTAGGAGGTTTTCGTGTGTAATTTATTGAATATGACTTTATTATTTTATGACATACGCAGTAATGCGAAGACTCCTGACCTTACGGTTGTTCATCAGACAGACAGAAAAAAGAGTAATTGCATAAGAAGTCGCCTGCTCACAAAATGTGCAGAAGGTTGATGGAAAGTTAAGTGGAAGAAAAAAGTGCACAAGCAACACAGAGAACTGCAGCCTTGAGAGATTTGTGAAGCAAAGACAATTCAAGAGTTACATGGAGAATGAAAAATATGCTTTATTGTTTTAACTGAATATTGTAATTATCAGAGAAACTGAATCAACTCTTAGCTATCAGGCATAATTACGAAAGTAAACACTTGAAATATATCGCTCTGGATGTAATGAATCTGTATAACACAAATTAAAATCTTTAAATGTAATTGTTAAAATAAAAGACGTTTTTAAAGACATTCATATCTATGTAGATGCCTTGTTTTTAGGTAGAAATGTTTTGATAAAGCTAACCTTGAATGCCATTTCTAAAACTCATCTCTGCCCTCAATTCACTCACCGGGTCTCAGTTTGTGCTTGAATGTCTAGCTGACTCTGCAGACAAACATTCGTCACGCTTAGACTTGTGACCACATGATGAGTAACCCACACACTCACGCAACTCATGAATGACAACATTTCTGCTTACAGATCAAATTTATTTTTACAACTTCACTCTTCTTTACCTTTCAGGATTCTCCTTCGGCTTCATGCGGTTCGAGTGACGTCAGCCATTTGCTAAATATCTGTTATTGTCTCTGGTAATTTAGTAGCACGTAGTTAAGCCCTAAAACAGTTTGATGAGTCAATGCCAGTGTTTTATAAGAGACAATTACAGGGGCTGAGGCACTTTTGTTTCAACATCTGCATGAAAGTATGCGTCAGTGAAAGAAAAGTCAGTAAAGTTTTCCAGGATGTAGGGTCGGTGCGGCTGCCAGATCAGATTTTTACGTTTTAAAAATGTCATGAAAAAGTCTCAGAGTTTTATCAGCTATGCTTGCGGCATCTTACAAGTTTTTTGTGTTATTTGTAGGTCTAAAAACACATGGCAGATCATTTTTGTTTAAGATATGTGACAACTTATAAAAAAAGCCGGTTGCCACTTTTATATGTTCTCCCCTAAAATGAAAAGCTAATATTAGTCTGACTAGATCCCACATCATGACTGTTTTTGTATTTATTCTCCAGAAATCTTGCTTTCCAAATAGTAAAATTTATTTTTCTTGTAAGTTAGAGAAAAATAGCAGCCTGCTGACAGGAAGTGGGAGAGGTGCATGTGTCACTCTATGCATCATAAAGCCAGCTAAGTACTCTGGGATTGTTTTCTAGCAACTCATTAAAAATAGTCTGTGTTGTAGACGTAGAAAAAAATGGGTCAGAGGTTTTTATCAGACTGATTCTTTGTTTCTTCCCCTTTTTCATGTAGAAAAATGATTACAAGGCAACAAATTCTGTCATTTTTTCCAAAGAAATGACAGATTCTGTCATTTTTTTTGGAAAAGACATGACAACTGTTGTAAAATATGCACATAATAGAGTTTGAACTATTTACAAAAGTCAAACCATTAAAAGTTCATTTTCTCTTAAGCACTGAACAATCCACAGAACTCAATCAGAGTTTTCCGGATGTTTTTTCTTCATGTCCAATAAGAGCATTCAACACAAGCTAGAAAACTGTGCAACAGCACTTGGGTTTTTATGGCTTGGTGTTTTCATTGGAGGTCCAGAGGAAACACAGGTGTTTGGTCAGGTTCCTGGACGTCGGAGAACAGGCTGTGGGTTGAATTAGAGCCTCTGCAGGATCACGGCCCTGCAGAAAGCCATCAGCTGCTGCAATGAATAGAGGCTCTGTGTGCTCTGGCAGCATCCACCTCCACTGGCCTTTCAGTAAACAGACAAAAAGCACCGAGTGATTAGAAATAGCAAGTCAGCTGTAGGAAAGTCACCAGAAGAAGAAAATACAAACAAGAAAAATTTCCAGGGTATATTGTATGTATTTAGGGATGTTTTCCTGAGTGACTCCACTTTGGGATTTTAGTTTCGCCCTGTTTTTTTTTTTACATTTTCTCTTCTGTGACTTTGAACTAAACCCACATCTGCTGAATCTGAAGGTTTTTTACTGTCTTGCAAATCAAAGTCCAAACGCAGTACTGCAGCTTTAAGGATGACAGAGCCTGACACACAAAGTGGAGAAAAAGTATTTGCTCCCTTAAAAAATATGTCTATTTTTTATGTTTTTGGATCATAAATTCTAGTATCAGTCAAAGAGAAGTTGAGTAAATACAAAAAACAATTGTCAAATCTAGGTTTTATTTATTAGTATATTATGTTATCAAACCTTTTTTGTGATTATCACATGGATTTAAATTTATCTGCAACTCTGTGGCCTGGAATCCAACATCCAACATGAGGCTAAAATGCATCAAACAGCAACAAATTTTGGCCCAAAATAAAGAAATTCAAGAACAGATGAGAAACAAAGGTGGGTTAATTTGCTCTTCTCAGTGTCTGACAAGCGGGTCGCTGCCGGTAGCTCATCAAAATTATCCCAAAATTATTGAAAAACCACAATTTTTTTTGTTGACCAGTGTTATTTAAGTTAAGGTTTGCAGATTATTTTGTTTATCCCCAGAGTGAAAGTAAAACTTAAGCACTGAAGTCCTTAAACATGACAATTTAGTAAATTGTAAATATTGTATACAATCTGAGTCTACTGTAATTTGCACTATGTCAGCATATATATTCTTATATATTCAGTGTTTGACTGATATTAAAGCTCTATTGGAGAAAATGTGGATGTTGTAAACAGGTTTATTTGAAGACACTGGAATGTGCGGCCATTTTAAAGCACTCATGTTTCGGGTATTAGAGACTGAAGTATAGGAATTGGAGGTGGTTTGCCCAGGGCGCCAAACAGGTTAGGACCGCCTCTGTTTCTAAGGTGCTGTTACTCCAGTAAGCCACACTGAGGAAAGTGACCGACCCAAAAGAACCCAGGACAACATTTTAATAAAAGCCTCAAAATCTAACCACCATGTCTTTTTTTTTTTCAGTTCTTGCTGTGCTCTTCCTGCCACAAGGTAAAATATTCATCCTTCTGAGCAATGTCTTCATGAAAGACGAATTTCTAATGAATTTATGTAAATGTGTTAATGCGTTGTGTCAGCTTGGGGTCAAAGCAGCAGCAGCAGCAGGCCTGCTGTGGTGGAGGCCAAGAACATCACCGTCCCTGCAGGCTCCAAGGCCGTCCTGCCCTGCCACAGCCCTCGCATGGTGTGGACCCAGGACAGGCTGAAGGACCGTCAGAGGGTGGTCCACTGGGACGTCGTCCACAGCAGCCCTGAATATTCGGTGGAGCGGGTTTTGGACATGTCGCCTGGAGCTCGGCAGAGGGTTTACAACGGCTTCAATAAGGGACGCGTCTCCATCCCGGACTCGGCTTTCACCGACGGAAACTTCTCGCTCGTCATCAACAGTGAGGCTGTTTTGGTTTTCGTAAAAGTTTTAACAACCATTAAATTTTTTATGTTTACAGTCACAAACTTCAGTGTGAAACTTGGAAAATTGCTGGGGGTTTTTATTATCTCAAAAACTGTGTTTTAGGGCATATCTCAACCAACTTTGCTGCAAAAATACATTTTGCCAAATATTTTTGGTCTAGTTTCTATTGCAAATATCTTAGTAGACTTCAGATAAGACAAACCTGACATAGAAGTAAAATTTTAGCAAGCTATAGAGGCTTGTTTTATGTCAGTGATTCCATAATATTGATGTTCCATTGTCAGATTATGTCACTGGTAACAAGACATTTTTCCCATGTTACAAGTTCATTTATCTGCCAATATAAATAGTAAGGAATTACTTAAAACAAGTGCCTATTTCTTTCTGAAAAGTTGCATTTAAGTTAGTTTGTATTAAGATATTTGCACTAGAAACTAGACAAAATTACTTGGTAAGATTTTATGTTTTGCAGTTCACAATTTTCTGTTTATTCAGTGAGTACTTAATACATCTGACACAAAATAATGCTAAAACTGAATGATGTAATTTTTTTAAATTCAGCATATTATGAAGACTTTAGCCATTTATGATATGGTGGCCTGCCAGGCTTATAATAGAGGGAAACCTTGGTTGAGTGTTTTTTTTAATATTATTTTTGTCTTTCAGATGTTGTAAACACAGACAAAGGAGTTTATACTTGCAACTTGCACCACCACTACTGTCAGATTCATGAGTCCATTCAGATCCAGCTCAACGTCACCAAGTCAGGTGAGGCTATCAGGCGGTGCAGCAGAATAATTCAAACTATCAGCTGAGATTCATAATGATGTGGTTTTTCCAGCTCGGAAAGAGAAGCGCTACTGGGACGGAGAGAAGAAGGTGTTGGTGGTGCTGCTGGGCAGCTCCATCGTGCTCCCCTGTGTGAACCACCGGGCCCTCTGGAGAGACGGCCTCCAGGAGGACCAGCAGCAGGTGGCGCACTGGGACTTCCAGCCCCCCGGGGTGCGTCCCAACAAGGCTGACCGACTGGTGGACCTCTATGCCTCCGGAGAGCGACGGAATTACGGGCCTTTGTTTGCCCAGAGCAAGATGAGCGTGGCGGAGGACGCGTTCACATACGGCGACTTCTCACTGTCCATCTCTGACCTGATGCCTGAGGATAAAGGCCTGTATTCCTGCCACCTGCACCACCACTACTGCGGTCTGCACGAGAGGCGCATCTTCAGGCTGACCGTGGGACCTTCACTACCGCGTGAACCCACAACGCCTCCCAGAATCTTCTTGAACAATGAGCTGGAACCAAGTAAGTGAGTCAGGTTAAAGAGAGTTCGACCAGAGATTTGTTTTTCGGGCATCTACTACTCCTGTTTTCCTCTCTTGGCTTTCTGGTGGTGTTGTGGACAGAGGGAGTTGATTGCTCTGGGGGTTTTCATATTTACAGGCATAGTTGGTCAGTTAACTCAGACTCTCCTCCTGCCAAGTTTCTCCTCAGTCCTCCCTGTTTTTCTGCTTGAGCTAAAGAGGGAGGAGGTCCTATTGAAGGAATGCAGAGACCAGTCGAGTGAGAAAGAAAGGAAGAGGTGAAAGGAAAAGGAGGCAAATCTTTCTGTAGCTTGATGACCACTAATGTGGGATTTTTTAATTTTTTTTTTTTTTTTTTGCCTTTCTTTCCTCAGAAGCTTTAAACCGCCTGCAGCGGAAGTGGTGTAATTTTCCCCACCAACTGTTTTATATTTTACAACGCTTTGTGTAGCTTCACACATTTTAACTGCGCTTACTTGAAGGAGCAGACCAAAAAAGTGCTGTAATTTTGGTGTTAGGGTGGGGATGTCTTGCCTTTTTGTTCTCCTTTAACCTAATTTTCCAGAAAGTCCCAGCCTTCTGTCTAGACCAATGCGGTATCGGCTCTGCTGTTTATTTCTCTCTCAAGCAGCCTCTGCTGATGTGTATTGGCGTCTGGCAGGGCCATGTTTACTCGCAGTCAGAGGAAGTCCATCTACATCT
This sequence comes from Alfaro cultratus, assembly GCA_903066825.1. Lineage (NCBI taxonomy): Eukaryota > Metazoa > Chordata > Actinopteri > Cyprinodontiformes > Poeciliidae > Alfaro > Alfaro cultratus. Next base: position 68,033 of record CAEFZX010029044.1, read on the forward strand.
GTTCAACATCTGGGCTAGCTGTTACATGAAAGAACAAAGCGAGGCTGAATGCATGTCAGACTATAGATTCTCCTCCCCTCTTCAATAGCTGCCAGCCCGTTTAATAACTGTATAAATTATGCTGAGAGGAAAAGAAATGCACACGTGGAGCCGTGGGATCCAAATTTGTACAAGGTGTTCAGCCTCTCTTCCCACACTGTCGATCTAATCTCGAACGGTTTGCTCTTTCCCAGGTTTCCGAGCATTTTTTGTTTTTATCAGAAATGACAAATGTCACGAGAGCTTTTCTTTTTCACATCGCAATCGCTCATGTCAAGTACAAACCGACTGCGTCCTCCTTGTCACAAAGAAAACATTTCTGCAAGCTGTTAACAATTCAGCTCAAATCTCAGTCTTTGAAAATGAAGATGCTTTTCTTCGGTTCATTGACTTGCAAATGATTCATGGCCCGCTGAGCAAAAAAAACAACAAAAAAAAAACAAAAGAGAGAGCGAGTTTCTGCGAGCAGCATATGTGAAATAGGCTTTGACGCGAACAGACTCGTCTGATCTGTCAGGATGATGTTAATGGGCGGCTGCGGCTCTCTGCAGGTCAGTTTACTCCAGAGAGACACTGACCTCAGACTTGTCTCCATTTGCATGCATATTAGGTACATTATACAGTGACAGCTGATAATTAGCTCCGACAGTGGGTGGTGGAGGTGTTTTACTTTTATTTTTTCTTCATGTTTGGCTGGTTTCGGAAGCCAGAGGTTTCCTAATCAGTTACGCCATCTTTCTAGTTTCAAGGAAAGAAAAAAAAAACTTCTCTTCTCCAACAATACGATTTGCTTTCATCACAAAAACAAAGTTGTCTTCATCCTGTTGCCTGTTTACTGCCCAGCATTGAGCTGAATTATTTATTTTCCACTCACGCAGCAGTTGGATTTCTGGGTGTTTGCGAGAAGACTTCAAAATTGCTGTGAATGGAAAACTAATGCAGACACGCAGGCCGACCACATTACTGAAATTGCCTCGGCTTCCTCACATTTCTCCTCTTTTCTGGTCAGTCTGTGTTTTTGCTGAAGAGAAGAAAAAAGTAACAGCTGGATGACACCGGGCCTGGAAGCCATTACGCCGTTCTGACATTTAACTCCCTGCTTTCCCCCTTTTCTCTGGAGGGAACAAAAACTATTCAATGCGTTTTCTTTCCAAAGGTATTCAGACCCTTTAAACCTTTTTACCTTTAAGTGTTCAGTCCCTCTAAGTAAATATTTCATAGGGTCACATTTATCTTTTGTTACAGCCGCACGTTTTCCAGGGTGCCTTTACAAGCTTTGCACATCTGAACTGGAATATTTCCTCATTTTTCTTAGCACAATAGCTAAACCTAAATCTTATGTTTTAATTGGATTTAGCTCTGTGTTGACTGAGCCTAACACCTGAATATGCTTTGATTTTAAAGTATTTCATTGTCTTGCTATATGCTGAGAGTCTTGATCTCTGCATCAGTCTCAAGGTTTTGTTTTTTTTTATTGTTTTTTATTTAGCTTCATCCATCTTCTCATCAGCTCTGAACAGCTTCCCTTCCCCTGCTGGAGAAAAGCATTCCCCAAGCATAATGCTGCTTCCACCATGTTTGAATGTTATGCTCATGATAATAACCAGCTCTAGTTTCTGCCACAAATAACATTTTGCACATATTTCACTTACGGTATCATCTGGGCAGAGCCCTTTCTTCCTTCTCTTATGTTAACTGTATTTATTAATTAGGTGACATTTAAAGGAAATTTAAATGCACTGGATTTTATTCATGGGCATCAGAATATAAAGGCACGCCGCACATTTCAGAATTTTGTTGGCTAAAAAATCTTTTTAAATCATTTTTCTTCCATTTCACAATTATGCACTGATTTGTTTTGGTCCGTCAAATAAAATCCTGATGAAGGCATTAAAGTTTGAGCTATACTAACAGTAAATTATCGTTTAAATGTTTATCTCTTCAGTTAAAGTTGCATCACTTTTCCTGAAGGTCTTTGTTTGATTTTTAATTTTTTTCCCCCTTTTTCTGCCTCCAGAGACGGAGGAGGTTTCAGAGGACAGCCCCCGTGTGGTAAACGTCTTCTTCCCTGAACAACGGGGTTATTTCGTGCAGCACCTGGGCTACTTCCTGGCAACCTTCCTGCTGCTGGCTTTCATCGTCATCGCTGTCATCATGTTGACTAGGCGACGGAAAAAGAGAGGTAATCTGTTTGCTTTGTTTGTTTTTTAGCTGCAGTCTTTCATTCTGTTTGGATGTTTTTTCTGAATATTTCATGTATTTTTGTTCTGATCACTGGTTGCTTGTTTCAGGGTTGGAGTATGAAATGGGTAGATCTGTTGGGTAAGACATGATTCTTTACTAAATACTAAAATATTCTCCTTTTTACGTTATGCTAATAAGAGTGCTTATGTAGTGCTGGAGTACTCACTTTTAACCCAGAAAAGGAATTAATTAGTCACTCTTTAGCTTATTTTTTTAAAAACTGTAGAGCACTCTCTATTTAGACTAATATTGTACTTCTTATTGGATAAATTTTTAGATTATTATTCAGAGGGACTCCTATTACTGCAACCCAGAAAAGGAATTAGAACGAACTTAAAATTCGTCCAGAGCAGGAACATTTAGTTTTTATTATTACTTACAAACTGTGGAGTACTCATTACTTTTACAAATTTAGAGCACACTTAGAAAGTCCACCCTTATTTAGCAACCCAGAACAGGGACTGGAACAAACTTAGAACTACCTTAGTAACTACGTTTTAGATTCCTGTTCTTCCACTCCAGAAAGTGAATTAGACCAGAAGATACTTACTTACCGTATTTTTCGGACTATAAGCTGCTACTTGTTTCCCACGCTTTGAACCATGCGGTTTATAACCCGGTGCAGCTTTTCTGTGGATTTTTCTCCAACCACCTTCAACCTTTAGCAGGAGGTGAGTCATTGGAAGTCAAAATTGAAAATCAAGGAAGAAAGTGCTAATTTTCATTTAGAACAAGGACATGCTAGCAGCAGGTACAACGGAGAAATGTTTTCAAACTCATAACCCCTCATCATAGAAACAACACGAAGAAAAAGATGCCGCTTTTAAGTTGAAGGCCATCGATCTGGCAGTACAGATCAATCTGGCGGTACAGATCGATCTGGCGGTACAGATCAATAGCTGCTGGACATAAGCCGGGTGTGAAAAAATCCATGATTCGCCATCTGAGACAGAGGGCTGCGT